>JAOWBC010000182.1:1324002-1345467 GCA_028566105.1 Hypoplectrus providencianus
GACATTTTTGCGACTCTGTCTCTCAAAATGAACACTGCATCAGCTATTTTGTTCAGTAATTGATAGGAGCATCTGCACTCTCCCAGCCCCCCTTTCTTCTACATTAATGAGAAGAAAAAATGATAGTATAGGGTCACACCCTCATTAGTAGGTGAGGAAGCCATCAGCTTGAGAGTGAAAAATCAATCAGTAAATCAATGGAGTCTTTACCTGCTTAACCCCCTGACCAGTTCCCTGCTGATTGTGTTATGATGACCAGTCTCTGTGTAACAGTGTTAGCAGTGCAGCACAGTAAACCACCTCGGGCCACCTAAGGAGCAAGCTGTGGCTAAACACCTTCTCTCTGATCCCTTTTTTTTTCTTCTACTTTAATCCTCTATCTTTCTCCTTCCAATTAACAAATAAAAAGGATGGCTAAGCAACAAAACAAGAGTGTTTTTCCACTAATAATCGATACCAACGGCCAAGGGCAGCATTAGTGACGCTAGATCACAGTGGCTTCTCTCTAACTGGAGCTGACCTGCCTCCCTCACACTGACCGAGGGAAACATCACCAGGTCATCCTGCAGGGAGAGGACAAGATACAAGTAGGCAGCGATGCAATCAACCCAAACAACTCCTCTGCAGCTCCAGGAACACACACATACAGTACACATCCCTCTCCTGGCTATTATACAACACACATTACATAATTCATACAATTTGCCACTGTGAAATAGACTTCTGAGTTGCCCTCCCTCATAAACACCCACTCAGCCCTTTGAAAGTGGGACCAGCAGAGGGAACAGGTACAACACTCCCAGCACATTTTATCATCCTGCCAGGGACCTTTTTTTAAAAAAAAAGAAAGAAAGAAAGAAAGAAAGAAAAAAAACATCGCTCAGATGAATTTATCACGACACGCTGGTTATGCAACAGGCTGCTTCAAGCAAAGCCATGCACAGAAAGCACTAGTCATATATAAACACTCCAAGATGTAGAGATGACTGTTTTCAATAAAGAAAACTTAAACTGGTAAGTTTCAGTGGTTAATTTCAAATAGGAACAACACATTTTATATACGAACAATTGCATTACAACAAACTTTTTGATCAGAATGCGTAACTTGATGTTTGCCTTTCGCTGAGGCTTGACATTCCTTTATGTGTGAAAAAGCAGAGGATCAAGTTGAAATGTTTTAAACCCTGACAGGTTACATGTGGCATCAGTGTGCTCTGCAGCACTGAGCTGGATTTGGTGAGTCCATAAACACCAATGAACCACACAAGCAATGACCTCATCTTTAACACAGCTGACAGGTTCAAAACACCCCTGCATGGAGTCTGGGGGGACTTTAGAAACATTTCCTCCATGTGAAAACAATTACATCATTATTACCCACATTTGTCGTAGCAAAGGGGGGCCGATACTGAGGTCCTGAATTCAAAAAGCTAATGAAAGGAGCCTCGTTTTTAAGGCTTCAAATGGGCTATGCATCAACATAGCATCCACCTTATAGTCATTATCATTCTATGTTTACATGCTTTTAAGTCATTACAGTGCATGTTCTTTCTGCCAAGTGAGGATTGTTTAGTTTCATTGGTAAAGGTAAACACCTGTCATGGTGGCCAGCAGTCTGCTGAACATCTGTCAAGAGTAACTGGAAAACAACTGCATTATCAGCTGTGTTAGCAGACTGTAAAAAGACATTTAAAACTATACAAATACAAAACCTGATTTAATAATGACGAAGGTTTGGACTTTCAAGGGTGGGAGGAGTTTCCTAAATTTACTGATAAAAAAAATAATAATAAGATAAGGTCCTTTAGGACTACAACACCAGCCCTGGGTTCGCGCAGTCTGCACAGTCCCAACAGGAAACGTGCAGCCTCCCTCCCTCGCCCGGGGACAGGAAGTCATAAAGCAGGATCAAACGCCTGGCACTGCTCATGGCCCTGCCATATGAAGAGCATAATGTCATGGGAAGTCATGGACTCAACAGCAACTTAAAGCCTCTGCAATAACTGCAGTTATGAAAACTTGATCCATTTAGGGTGCCAGTGGGTTTTGGAGGGATTGGAGCGTTGATTCTGTACATAAGGCAAAAAATCTTCAACGATCAGCCAGAAGTCATCTCACTGTTACACTTCCTGACCGCATTTACATTAAACATGGAGAAGCCCTGTACCACTCTGATAAGTAGAGTGGAAGGAATATGGAAAGGTCATCAGGACGTGCTGAAATGTGAAGAAAGGGAAAACAAAAAGGAATGCATGCAGGTTTAAGCCATGGCCCTGGTGATACAAACCCCTTATGTTAAAAGGCACAGTGAAACAGCCAAAACCCCAGAAAGTAATACAAAATGTATCATTTATTTATATGCTAAGTGCTTTTTAACAAGATAAGCTATGTATTTAACTCGAAATCATTCAAAGTAATTGCTTTAAGCACTACCTAACAGACTGCCCATTATAAATCTTCCAATGCACATACTGGATGTTGCTGTTTATTTGAATCTGACCCACTGTACCACTGTGTTTAAATATAAAAGTGGACATCTCAGCCACTGTACATCAGCTCACACTTACATTAGGGTTCAAGGTCACAGTCTGGATAAGGCTACATGCTAAAAGCACTATTTTAGGGACTGTGGATTCACTTAAAATCTCTTTACAAGCCTGGGAAGAATACTATTAATAAGTGTATTTCCCTCAGCCAGCAGTTTTCATGTCCACTCATTTTTCTCTCTGTCTAGCAGGCAAATTCAGTATGTGTGTGTGTGTGGCTAGGGGCTTTCTCTCTTGACTCACCCAAGAACACGGTTAGATCACTACAGGAGTGGAGCAGATGCCTCTGCAATACTCTGGCATGCAAAAAGTGCATGCAGAAACCCAAAAATAACAGCTGCAGTACCTCAAGCTACTGATTAAGAGTCAGCTACTGTTTCATCTGCATATGTTGCAGAGCAAACACAAGCTAAACACGAACTAAAGTTTGTGAAACTGACTTACTTTAATAAATTCTCATCTTCATCAGAATGTCTCATTAGAAAACACACTCCCGCTTTGCTAATTGTATGGGTATTTATTCCTCCATGAGTGTGTGAGTTACTGGGGCTTTAGCTGCCAGGCAGAGCATGTAAAGACGGAGCTGACAGCTTATTGAGGCATACACACAGATATATCGGTACTTCAACAAAGACTGTGAGGCTTAAGGACACGGAGCACCCACAGAATGAGTGCACAGACACACACACACACAACTATTGGTAGACAGCAGAGGTGAGGCTACTGTTTCAAAAATGTTGGGAATTTTCAACAGGGATATACAGTAAAACAGAAATGTGCCTGGAAAATACAGACAAACAATATCAAAACCTCACATCGTGTTAGGAAACATCTTTACATCTGAACCACTTCTGCTGGTACAAAAATGTTGTCATTGGATCGTGGATGTTTTGCAAAACGTTTCCTGAGGTTGTAGAATGGAAAACCAGGATGTCAGTAATCCCCCTGACACACTATACTACTGGATTCTTATGAACACTTCTGGGGAAATATTTGGAGTGAAAGGCTACACAGTAGACAGGATGTAGTAGTCCAAGCATGGTGAACGGTAGGATCGCTCCAAAAATCAACCAGCTAATAATGGGTTTACTTAAGATACTACAAGGCATTTTAGATTAAAGCCACAATTCAGTACAGAACATAAAGGATCATTGCAATTCCATTTATTCCTGGTGGTGACCACTGCTCCACCGTCCTCCCCACCATAGCTCCATTCCCAGAAAAATCCAAACCTCAAGCAGGCCCCATTGCAGATCAACCATCCTATATAATGAGGTTCAGAACCACACAGGGCAAATGCTTGTTCAATGTCAGACCCCAGCTATGGCCATGTGGAAAGCATTGAAGTTCCTGCACAATCATCATGTCTAAACAAACAGCAGAGGAGAGCATTTTAACAGAGTGGCATTTGAGAGAACACTACAACTTCATAAATGTCAAACCAGATCACCAGCCTCCCCGGGGTTCAAAACAAAAGCAGCCCGGAGGAAACGTCAGCTACAGATGGATATCCATCACATCTTACTGCTTTGGTCCCCTGACTGGCCACTTGAAAGCCAGAATACGCCGTCCATGCTGGGACACAGTGTGTTGCTGAGGCCCATTTACTTTAATATGAGCCAGCAAGCTGCCAACAACAACAAGAGGAATAAGGATGCAGAGGGGAAAAAAAGTATTCCGGTCTCACTGGGGTTTTAGGGATGAAACAGACAGAGTTGCATCTGGTGGTCAGAGACTTGGTTCTGGCAGGGTTGTGAAATCTGATTAGGACAGAAAAATAGGCAGAGAGACACTGAGGGGTGTCTCTGTGGCACAATCCAAACAAGGACAAAAGAGGACAGTGTGAAGGACAGAGGCGGGCAATTTGTTCATTCATTTTTCTTGCATAGATTTAGATGTGAAAATCAATCAAACTCAGGACAATGCTACAGCCAGCAGCTGGTTAGCATAGCCTAGCATAACGAATAAAGAATGTCAGTACACCTTAACATAGCCTGATACAAACAACAAACCCTTTTTACATTTAGTGTTTTTAACCAATTAAACAAAAATAATTTTACCTGTTAGATAGAGAGCCAGCTATTTCCACTTGTTCATTATGCTAACTTATGCTAACCAGTTGTTATCTACACCAGAATTAATGCACAGGCATGAAAGTGAATAAGAAAAATTATGTCAAAGTGCTTGTCTTCATATGACCTGACACCCTTCAAGTTATGGTTTTGTTAGGTTTCTGAACAACATTGAGGTGGCCAGGAAAAGATAGGGAACATTGTGGTTTGGGCTTCAATGAGTCAAGTTCAAGGACCTTCATTGTCATAGCTACAACAATACACACTTGGCTACAGAAAGAGAATAATTGTGGTCATGGTCAAAGGTAATCAACATATCCAGTTGGTTGCAAACAGGAGACGAACATTGTTTTCCAGGTTTGAAAGTCCAATTTTGGTTTACTCAGCATTCCAACCCCACTACCTCCATTCAGCAAAGGTTCTACTTCTAAAATTACATTTTGACTCCCTCCTTTTTTCCCAATGGACACTGACAATAAAACTGTTAAAGGGCTGAGAGGACTTGACCTGGCGAAATCTTTAAATGACTCCACTTAAAGATTTGAATACCAAGGTAAAACTGGTAATAGATTAAAGCAGATGGAGCAGAAACAAAAGGCCCATCTCCAGGCAGACTTCAATACACAGGACACTCATCTATTGACCACCCAGGGATTTCACACACCCGAGACAATCCAAGGGTTGAGCCTCGCAGTGCACCGGCAAGCAGAGCCAAGCATGAAATGAGCTTTGCCCCTCAGAGAGTCAGACTGGGACTGTGATGAGAGGGATGAGGTGAATATCTTTCCCCAATGTCATCTGTTGTCTATAAATCCACAGCTTGAGAGCAGCCAGGGCATGTGTGAATGTGAGGTTTATATGGGAATTAGAAGAAGAAAAAAAAATGACTCCACCAATGACTGCCCTGCACCATGGGGGAAAGAACCTGAATTAAACTTGGAATGTCTCATGATACCAAACCAGAGACCACCAAAGCAGGAACACAGGGTATATCAAATGAAATTATGATTTCTTATATTGATATTGAACAGAATATATTATGTTGGTGTGCCTGCAGTACAGTCTTCCCCAACTGTGAAAACTGAATAGCTTATTGTTGTAACCACATTAGGGTTTTAAAAAACTGTGAGAGGCTGGGTTTGGGTGTGAACTAAAAGTCTAGTTGTCTTTATTAATAACTACTTATTGCTTCTCTCTGTGCTCTTGTCTCCAACTGCAGATCCAATTCTCTTAAAGTCTCCAAAGCTACTACGAAGCTATAACATATGAAGGGCACTGGGACGATCAGCTGAGTTAACAGTTTTGATTGGCTAAAAGGTGAAAACTAGAGCTCATACTGCTGCCTGAGAGGCTCTCATCATCTCTCATGGTTTTATATGAGCGCAGACACTGACGGCCACTGTGTTCAGATATGACACTTTTTGTATTAGCTGACCCAACCTCTTTCAGACTGTTTCCAATTACTCCTGAACCCTGACTCTTCCGCAAGACAAAAGGGCGGTAGTAAATGGGAGGAGAGATTCACAGTGTCCCTCTGGAGAGCATTTCGTTTCTCAGGCTGTGATGAGCTCCTTTGTTCTCGCTTTAACTCTCAGCATCACATAATTGGCCACCATCTGGGGCTCTCATTCCCATTCTCCTCCTCCATCTCTTTCTCTTCTGTGTCTCACTAAATTGTGCTCTCCACGTGTGCCGCATATGCATGCTCATGGTAGGAAATCATACATCTGTTGTCAATCCCTTACACTTCCCTGAAACATTATGTAATGTTATAATGAGGGCCAATTACAAAGCCAGCTTGTCCTAGACATTTCTGAAAGCATGAGCAGTGTGTTTGTATTATCTGTTGGAAAAACAGCCGCAGAGGGATAAATGGGATGGCGAGGGAAATGGAGATGTAAAGGGGGTCACACAGAGATCCTTTGGCATTTAAAATTTGACTTTATTCGTTCACTGGATCCTTAGTCATCCAACAGATTCAGCAAAGCCTTCCTGCTTTGCTCTTCCTACACGGTTCACAGTTCACTCTTTATCCTTGGCTGAATCAAAAGTCTGTCCAACGCCTCCGACTTGTACGGAGTCCAGCAGCTGAGATTTCAACCAGCTCTGGCATCTCCTTACACTTAACATAACTGGTTACATTCAGAACGTATTAAGGCTGTGTTTGTAATTTTCAAAGCTTAAGTCAGTAATGTTTTCAGTCATTCTAACAGTGTGACTCTAGAAAATGTATACAAGGCACTGCTGCAATTCCCTAATTGCCTCTGCTCTCTTAACTACGGTACTTACATGTCAAGTCCCAGGACATTTTCAAATTAGCTGAGCCTCTTGCTCATAATGGACATGGAACAACGTGGTTAGAGATATTGTGTTGCATACCAATGGCATGAACTCCAAAAACATAGGAAGTTGCATCAAACTTCTAAATATAAATGAACATATGTACACTACCACTCAAAGGTTTGGACACACCTTCTAAATCAAAGTTTTCCTATTTTCTATTATGGAATTATGTAGTTAAAGAAAGTACTTGTACTTTAGTACAAACTAAAATATGTTTTGTATTTTAGATTCTTCAAAATACCCACTTACACACTTTACACAAATCTAGTTTGATTAAGAACTTTTTTGCCTACATAATTCCTTATGTGTTCCTGTAAAGTTTTGATGTCTAGTATTAATCTAAGGTGTAGAAAATATAAAAAATAAAATAAAATCACTGAATGAGTGGGTATATCCTAATTTTTGACTGGTACTGTGTATGTAAAGCCATTTGGTTTTGCTGATGTACTCCGTCTTATTTCAGCAAAGACACATTAGAAATTTTCATTCTCGCCGTCTCCTACCAGCCTTGAAAACCTCTAAGAGAGCACCAACAAAAGCATCGAGCTGGATGACAAATGTTCGTCAAATGTATCTGTTTTGTTTTCACACTGTCACATAAAATATATTTGGCAGGTCATGGGCTTTTCCTATTCGACTCACAAAGAGAAAAACAGTGGGTATCTGCATGTTTGCGTGATCTAAGAGTGCTTTCAGGAGAGCATGTAGTTATTTAGGGCATGTATATCCCAGGTGGCAGAGAGAGGATGTTTCAAGTGGGAACAAGGGCTGTCTAAGTGAGGGCTGTGACAGAGGAGGTTCTTTGTGGAAAGATGACAGGGGAAGACTAAAAATCCATCAAAACACTGCTATCAGCTCCACTGATCAAGGAGCGTCTGATGAGGAAGTCGGCTTAATTGGGACTCATCAATAAAAAAGCACCATATGCTCCAACACAGACAGGCTATGAGGGATGAACCTCATTAAAAAATATTGTTAAAAAAAACTATAGGAAGCATTAAAAATTAAATAAGTGGGGTTATGAGGAAAAGAGCAATGAGGAATTGGACGATCCTTGTTGCTAAATTATTCTACATGATCCATCCATCTGCAACCCCCACCCTGACACACACCTAGCCAGACAAAGGCGGCGCAAGCTAATAAACACCAGCTAATGTAGCAGACTGAAGTTATTGATATCATTTACAACATATTCGCCCATCACCCATTTGTGTGTGTATGTGTGTCTGGTTTGTCCCCAGGGGGGCTGAACACACACAGCAGAGTCCCATCTGTTAAAGTTGTTGACAGCTATGCGTGTGTGTGTGTGTGTATATATATATGGCTGCAGGGGGTGTGTAGGGTGGAAGCATGACCGATCACAGCCCTAAATGACAGAGGGGGGGGCCGAAACAAAATAAATGACACCATCTATTACACACATAATTCATATGAATACCTACACACTGAAGCATGAACACACACACACACACACACACACACATTAAAAACACTGAGCTCCGTGTTCAAAACAAATACTACATGAAATAGCATCACCCTGCATGCCCCAGAGGCAAGGCATCTTCAGTAGAAATTACATAAAAAAACAAACAAACAAAAAAAACAGTTGGGAGTCCTGGGCAGAGTTTTCATAAAAAAACTAAAGGACGGAAAAAATAATTTTGTTCCCATTAGTGATTATTTTCTGTGCTACACTCGTACACAAGGAATCCTAAATATCTTTCTTTTAAAAGCCACTTTCTCCATCTGCTTACAAATACTTTTACTGTTTTTCCTTTACTGCTTACAAATACATATGTACATTAGAAAATGCACTCACTGGGCTATATTTCAGTGCCATGACAGGCTGTTGTTGGCATGGTGTTTGATCAAGTGCTGGGAGATTAGATCACAGTTTGAGGCCTGCACTTTCTATACTGGCTGAGTGCCACTGGTCCACAAGCCTCACCACTAATTCTCCTGATGGCCGGCCGGCTATTAGCCCAAACAACAGCACTTTCACCAATAAACCTGTCACATAGCATGTAATAGTCAAACTTTGCATCTAATGCTTCATGCAGAGGGAAGTGCCTCAACTCTTAAGTGGGAATGAGAGTGCGTAGAGATGCTCGCCCTCAAACTTTACAACCCCTTTGCAGCCAAACCTTTACAGTAACTCCCAGCTAATGCGTGCACCCCTGTTCAACTGTTCGGGCTCTGGTGAGGGAGCTGAACGCTGCCAGGAACAGCTTCATCGCCCCTTTCATTTTTTTGCTCCTAATGTCCCACTTCTCTGGCTCGCATCATCTTTGGGAATTTGTTCAATGATATCAGGTTACTGCTTATCAAGGCCTGGTTACACTGCTGCCATGGGGAATGGTTCACTGTTAGGGATGATGGGAGGGGAAAGGGAGAGAGGGGGTTACGAGGTTGAGGTGGTGTCCCTTTGCTGGGGGCATTGCTTGAGATGTTACATGACTCAGAAGGAATAATCGGATCATCCAATGCAGCTGCAGGAACGTGCTACACAGTGCAGAGAACACGCAGTTCCACTGCAATGAGATATCTGATATGAGATATGCAACACTGTGAGGAGAACATTCAGTACCTTTCAATAATGTTGATAAAACTTAAAAACAAACAAGTTCTGAGTTACCAGGAATATGGTTTTTCTATGAATTCCAAGAACATTCATGTACATTTACTTGCAATGGACATCAGAGATAACATTCCTCAAAAGCCATCATGTTCACATTGGGCTGCGCACTGACTCGAGGGAGATGGACAGTCAGGGATTTACAATACCAACACTGCCTCCAGGAATCAAACAATAATAACTACTGTAACTTCTAGCTGTTTTCCAATCAAAAACATGCTCTTTTTCCTTTCACCTTCTTTGGTAACCTCTGCCTCAGAAAACAACCTCAACGATATGAATTTAGAGCCTTGAAACATGTCACTTCCACTGGAATCCCATTTTCTCTCTGTCTCTTCTACAAAAGTGCGACAGACTAAATGACTGAGGGTGCTGGTGGGTGTATGAAAGACAACACGCTCTTCCCCTGATAAGGCAAGAAATAAAAGCCCTAAGAGGTGAGCCCAGGGGAGGGTGGGATGGGGTGCACGAGGACCGGATTACCAGATGAAAGCATCGCTGACGCTGAGTGATATGATGCATTCCGGCTACACAAAGCGCTGGGGCTGTTAACCTAAACAGTTACATAACTGGTCCTGTGAAGATAAGTATTGCAAGCAACAGCCGACACATGAGGGTCACTTGAGAGAACTTGCACAGCGCATTAGGGAGACCAGGAGACTGTTTGTACTTTCCACTCATAACCAGTACATGTCAGTTGAGTTTGGTGTTCCTTTAAAGCAACACCGAACAAAATCTTGGCATTCAGAGAATTATGAAGCATCAAGCTGGCAATAAAATATTATACGAAATTAACAAAGTCTGAGTCTTAAGAGTTTGTAAGGAAAAATACTTCTGTCTCTTCATTGGAGCTTGGAAATTCTTTTTTTAATGTCTTAAAAAAACAAACAAAAAAAAACATCTGTTTGTAACTGAAGTCACATTATATGTTCAAAAGTTTGTTTAGCCAGAGGACAACCAATGCTTTCAAAGCAAAAATATCAGTGACAACATGCCAAAGAAATAACACACTAGAGGCAGCTCTTTTTTCTTTAACTGGCAACTGTGGGAGCTGATACTGATCAATTTTCCAAATCGCCTTCTCTGAGACATTTAGGAATCTATTTGTGTTGCCAGTTTGAGAGACAGGGAGAGAGAAACCCTGACATTGTTGCCATTTACTGTGGATTAACAACCTGACCTCAGGGATCAGAGGTTATCTGCTTGGGGGACGTCTGTTGGGCGAAGTGCTGGAAATAAATGGTGGTATTTTCCCCTGTGGACAGGCAACTCAATCAAGCAAACATGAGTGTGCTACTGGCAGCTTTCCCTTACGCTTTTCCTTCACAGTGCTTGTGCATGTGCTCAGTGCTGGACAATACGTCTCCATACCCTTCAATAAAGATACTGCATCAAAAATCCTGCAGGTTTCCTTGTCAGTATCAAAATAAAAGCTCTGGCCTGAATCATAACATCTTCTGATGACAGAGGCGATTAACTTTCTCATCAGTAACAAAGTGAAGTAACAGCAGCGAGTAAAAAAAAGAAAATTTCCAGTCCAATATGCCCATTTACGGTCAGCAGTATTCCACAAGCTTGTTAAATAAATCAGAGGGTCTCCAGAGAGGAAAGCAAAACATTGAAGGCTCCTTCTAAACTCAGCTTCAACAGGAAAGAAAACAGCTCGGGTCCAAGTGAAAGTCTCTTTAGGATTGCACTCTGCACCAAAGAGCAGACTGATGGCCTTCTGACTAATCCTTTGCAAAAATGTACAATGCATGTTCCCTGGTGGCTATATGACATAAGATATTGCCATAACATGAATCAGTCCCAACTTGTCTCCGAACCAAACGTAAACACTGAGCAGTCAGATGATTTCACCATGTTCTAGAGACAAAAAGCCAGAAGTAGAGGGACGTGAGAATTCAACTATCTCGAAAACAAAAATGTATAATACAAGGATTATACAGCCTTTGACTAAAGACTCTCATTGACGTACAAAATAGCAATGTGGTATCTGCTATAAAAGAGTTTATTTCTTTAATCTTATACTGTGCTATGCTATCAATGTATTTGCCATAATTTTGGGAGCTTTGGGAAATGTAAATCGGAAGTGTATTGTGACTGGGAAGTCAGTTTATTAACTATGAGCTACAACATGAGACCCGTGTTTTTAGCCTAAGGCACCAAACTGGCACCATTAAAAAGTATGCCAAATTAGCTATAAGCAATTTCTTTTTTTAGTGTACCAGTGGATGCACAGACAACTAACACTGGAGTATTGTGATACTGATGAAGTACTTCAAAATGACGGGTTGATGAAAATACCAAGAGCATTTATTAAAGACTTTGAAGTCATTGGTACTTTGTCAGCTTCACCTGATGCTCAGTTAATGGGCTGTAACTGATGATTATCAGAATTATCAACCAAAGTCTGAAAACCAAATATATTTACTGACTATCATATATGACAAACAAAAACGTCATATGATCACAAATATCTGCATTTTCATTTAATAACTGACAAAAATGATTTTTTTACATTGCCAATTAACTTTCTGTCAATCAACTCAAATAATGAATTGACCTGTTACTGCAACTCTACACAGCTAATAACATGAAGACTGTTTCTCGATAAAAATCATCCACGTCTTCCGTTACAAACAACACAACCCCCTCCTTACTGTAGTGTACACTCACGTACTATTCCCACCCATTCCCACATGCCATCCGCTCTCTCTATTTCTATCCCCTCTCTCTATTTTCCCCTTCTCACAGCGAGCCAGAGAACATGTGGTGTATTTATTTGTTTTTTTGGCTGTTGTTGGCTGGAAGTGGATGTTCCCAGCAGCAGCAGCGTTTGTCTCTCTGACTGGCAGCCATACTCCACAGGGCGGGTTTCACTGTCAAATAAGATACATGCTGAAACATGGCGGATAAGGATAAGGGAAAGGATAAGGGAGTTAAACTGTATATCATCCATCTTTATTGTTGTGCTTGAAAAATTATTATTACAATTCTAAATCTATTCTCTGCCACAACGATAAAGTACATCTATAAAAATGGGATGTAGAAATGTTCCTTAAAATATAATGTTATAGTCCTTCTTCCACCTTAACAACTGCTTTACACACACACACACATACCGTTCGTGTGCATATTTACTTTTTTAATCCTCTGACAGGTCAGCCAATCTTTAATCAGTCCTGACCTAATTAATGAAATCACATAGACAAGGCAATGTTTCATTATTTTCTTCTATTACAACACTACACTCATAATAAATGATTGACAGCTAGCTCTCCATAGATTCCCATCATTTCCCTACAGAAGGTGCCTGTATTAATTATTTTAGAAACATCCAAGGTCATAATAAGAATAAATTCCAGTCATATTAAGGTGCATGTGTATCTGATGTAGCTGAACAAGGAAAGTATGTCCATGTGCTGCACACTCACTCTCGTTCCATTTGCTCTTCAGAGAAAATCAAAGGCAACACTTGAGGACACAAGTCATCAAACTGAATGAGGAGAGCATGGAAAGTGGTGGTGCCAAACAGGAAATGCTACAACAAACATGTCGTGGGTGTTTTTCCCCTTGTTCAAAGACTATTTAAAGACATATAACAAGAAGTTAGGTCTGAGCAGGAACAGCATAAACACCAAAGAACAGAAGATGTATAAGATATGCTGGAGATGCATCCTTTAAATTATGTGAATGATTCAAGTGTGCCCCACTTTCAACATAAGCCAGGAGATCTGTATTCCCAATGCTAATGGTCACTGAAACTACTTTTACGTGCAACTACAAATGTTTCTCTACGTTCAGCAGCAACAAACAAATCTTGAAAAGTTTTAACAGATTTATATTTTCTGATAAGTTTGTAGAGTTCAAGTATCAGAATCAGGTTCAAAAATAACCTGCTACGAGCTCACCTCTGGCACTGACACATGCATCACTCACAACATGAGGACACTAAGTGAGGATAAGAGCTGCCAAAACCCTCAGAGCTGACCCAAATTCATGAAGTGAAGATGTGTTGACAGCAGCAATTGGATGCAATTGCAGGAAAAAATGACAGGAGTCAAGCTTCACTTGACCAAACAGATTTTCCAAAGAAGTTCTAGAAAATGGAAATGCGACTCCTCTGCTTATGCTAAACCTAAACAAAGATTCAGAGTGGAGAGCAGCGTTTTGCCTTCATACAACAACCCACATAATCCACCGTGTAGGCAGGATCTAGTCAACAAGACTGAAAGGGATTTTTATTGGAACATTTCTCACAACACAGGGGAAACCCCCCTTCAATAAACTCTCTTTCAGACTGTTAATCTAACCAGTGTCATTAGAAGCCACCACGACAAAACCACTTCATTGTGCGTTGAGGCTAGACAGCTAATTAAATTGAGTCATGTGTTGGGAAACGTCCCCAAGAGGACACGGAGGTGTCTCTTTGTGTTCAGACTGTCTCAGTGACGGCCTGTCAGCAGCTGTTCTCTTACCTGGACCTGCCCTTTGCCCATGATCTTGTCCACAATCTCGTTGTCGTCCTTGTTGAGCATGCTTTTGTCGTAGCACTTCTCGTAGCACAGGATCCGCAGGTACTGGGAGCCCTCCAACTCAATCTCAAACTCCTGTCCAACCGTACAGACACAGAAAAGACAGAAAATTATATTTGTTATTGAATGTTGACAAAAATCAGCCATATACTGTAACATGGAGCGTCTCGGACTGACTTCGTTCCACTGTGGCTCTGCAGTGTCTCTGAAGACACGGGTCTTGGCCTTGCTGACGAAGTATCCATAAGAATCCACTTCAAGGGTGCAGTATAAATCTAAGAGAAAACACAGATCCATGAAAAACACGAACCACTGAAAGGCACAGAATAAATGTGTAACTTTTGAGAAATCATGACAACTGCATTAGGGAAACATAAAATGTGCAACACTGTGGAGTCAAATGACATGCCTCTGTTACAGTTATCACGTTTTTACCTTCTTCTATTAAAAGTACAGCCATTAAAAATATATTTCAGCCGTTAAAACAGACTTTAAGTGGGCAATGATTTCATTGCATGGAGATGATATCTCTCATTAAAGCTAAACATAATTACAGTTCAGCCTGGGCAAGACTCTAATTTAATTTTCAACTTATAATGATTAAATATTTTAGCTTTATATCTATATCTTACAAATTCACTTGAGAATAGATCATTATGATAGAGTCCAGCAAAAGCCAAAACAATGTAAGTAAAAAGAAAAGTTCATTCACAGCTGCAACCTGTTTAAAGTAGGATTTCCAAAGAAGGGTTTCACAGTGACAGTAAGAAAAGAATCAGAATGAATGTACATTTAAAAGGCAGAAAAAAGCTCATGTTCCATCAAAGTGAAAGAGCCCTTTAAATTGTCAATATGTGGTTAGTCGACAGACATCAATCTCCTGCCTGTGTACACATCATTCACTCTTAACATCCTTGCACCGCAGCCAGAGCTCCCCTGGGATCAGCTCACACTCAATTCTTACACGGAGCAATTAAGTCTGTTAATGTGTTTCTTTAAATGCTGCTGTAGCGCTTCCTGCAGACCTCGCTGCCGGCTGTCTGTAAAGTGTCAATAGTAAGTCCCGCAGCCCAGACCTGCTCCCTTGGGTTAACCTCCATCTGACAGCATGATGGATGGATGTGCAGCTCGACCTTTAACCACGAGAGCCACCGAGATTGGGCGAGGGAGCTCAAGACTGAAGCTGGAGGGGGCTGATTGAATCTCATGTACATAAAAACGAGAGATGTTTGCACTGCAGCATCAGAAACACCAGCCTGACCTGTGCTTTGCTTTACACGATGGAAAGATACCACCTGCGTGAGCTATGAGGCAAACATTCACATATGTGGCCGTATAACTATGACTAACAGGACTGTACAGTTTAATGGAACCTCTTCCCATCTGGTTTCATTCCTTCTTTGTTTGTTTTCTCAGCATCCTGAAAGGCTCTGACATAATTACTCCCAATGAGGAAGAGATTAGCGCCGGTGGAATGAGGGAAGTACGGTAGAGGGGAGTTCAGTGTGACCATCTGGGGGGTATTTATAAAAATGAAGCAGTTATTGCATATTTCCCCTACATACGGAAGTGAAACTGCTCAAAGTCGTCGCCTCTGTAATGACATCCGACATTCCAGGAATAAACAAACTACCTGTCAGAGTCTGCTGCACTGCACAGATGAGATGACACTTTGGATTTTTTAAGAAAAATGATAGAGCTCAGTTCATACTTAGAATGCAATTCAGATTGGCACTTTGTTATGACTACAAAACAGCTGTTGGTTGTGTTCAGTTGAGGGCATTTCTATGAGACACTTCTATGACTCAAAACTGTTTTTCATCTAACCTGCAAAGAAAAGTGTATTCATATCCCTGCTGAGCAGCTCCCACTTTTCTCTGGAAGTTGATTTCCTCTCCATCTGAAATGGGTTTATGTGCCCAGAACTAAAATTTAAACAAGGCCAGGGAGAGCATATTTCGAGAGGTCTCTTTGTGTCCTCACAGTGGATCCAGGAGGGCTTTGAGAACTAGGACAGACTAAAAGAGGCCTGGAACTCCATAAGTTTTTATTTTTCCTGGCAGGTCACCATCAGGCTCTGAGTGTGAGGGGGATAAATTGGTCGGCATGAGGTCTCTGACCCTAAATTCAGGGCTTAATGAATACCATCCTCTTCCATCTCAATTAACTGAGCACTGCAGCCCTTGTGGTGCGAGTGTGCTTTTCTACAGGAGGCTAATCTTTGCCGGAGGCTGTCTAGAATGCGGGGTCAAACTGTAGGTTCACAGAGTTGGAAGACAAGTGATAATCAGTTAAAGTAATCAGTGTCTCTACAGCTATAAGTCCCAGCCACCAGAACAGCTGTCTGTCTGTCTGTGTGTTTGGCTTCAAGGCTTCAGGAGAAATTGTTCTTCTAAGAGTACAAAATAAGAACAGAACAGGCTTAATCGAATTGTTTTCATCTAATCCAGAAGGAGACAGCTAATAAAAGCATGGTAAAAATGAAAGGGAGCACATGCAGTCACAGCTGGGTCTCATTGTACGCAGAAAACACAAGAGTCATAAGAACAAGTGACCACTAAGAAAAGTGTTCAGCCTTTCAATTTTATGGGAACAGTGGCGGGTGAAGAAAACTTCAAGTGTAAAAAGCACTGTTAGTTCTTTTCTGCTATGAAGTGGAGGCATCTCAGTCTAACAGCATGGACTTGCAGCAGCGTTTGAATATTTGCACGGGGAACCATGCACAGTGTCACTTGCTGACACTCACATATACTTGGAAATAAACAGGGCACAAAGTTAACATGTTTTGCACCTCTCTTCTAGGTCATGTTTTCCACTCTTTTTTTTTTTTTATTCTAACAGAGTTTTTGGGAGATGCTCAACCCCCAACTCCTTCCTCTGTGACCCAGTTTGACAACTTTGCCCTGGGCTGAATTTAAAGCCCTTTCCCACTGGGGGGGGGGGATCATTGTGACATAAATAACACAGCTCCAATAAGATATTCTGGAGCATGCTTATGTGATTTTTCAATCAAAACAGGAACGAAATGAGACTGTTGATGATTACAGTCTACTTAACAATCTGAACCACCGAATAATGACTACCATTTCATGTTATTACACATTGGAATTCTGAAAAGATAATAATTTCCACATTCCTCACTAGAAAATACAATCTGTACACATAAACCACTATGCAAAGCAGCAGCAGATTCCTGTACAAAAGGCGACACATTTCTAAAGCAGAGACAGTGAAGGAGACAACAACGACAACGGGACTGAAACCTCAAATACAGGCTGAAAAAACAACAAGATCTGCATAAAAAGGCAAATTTGATCCCATCATTAGGCTACATCTGGAGGAAATGGTGTAATTTCAGTAATTTGTGGCAATGGAAGAAATTACAGAGGCAGCAGACACAGTATTTTGAACACAATGACTCCCATCAACCTTATAATCACAGGGCTGTTTTCTAAACATCCCTAGGAGAAAAAATATAAATTCTGTCAGCGCTGGTTATGGTTCAGAATCAGAAATCTACAGGGGGATATTAAAAGATATTACAAACATCCATCTACATCTGAATAACACAGACCAAGACGTACTGCTGTAACCTTCAGTGCAATTAGAAGCCAAACATTTCAATGCAAACTGTTTATAGGACGCTGAGGAAGAGATACGTGTCATAACCAGGTGTGGTAGATATAAGTGAGGCACCTATAAAGCAATTCATCACAGTATGCAAGGCTTAGAGACATATTTAAATTAAGTAAGTGGGTAAAAGCACAAAGCTGTATTAATAACATATATACATAACATGCTATTAGTATGAATAAACTATTTACACTTTAATGTTTAACTGATGATGAACAGCTGTGGTGGTGAGCTAAAGGTTGGGTAAACTTGCTCATCTCAGCATCATGGGCACAGCCAGTAGACCCCCACCTGGAAACACTCTACCCACTACCCGCACATGCACATATATAAAAACTGTTATCTACGCAGCACATTCCTAACCTAAAAACACAGGTGCAGCAGTTGTGCACTGCGGGTGCAGATTAAGTTTGTTCCAGAGCAACGGCAACACAGCTGAATAACAAAGAGCTAACTGCTGTGGAACTATGTTGTGTAAACTGAATTAAAGCATGTATTCATTTTTTTAATCATCTCTCTGATTTAAGGGGTTAGTAGTCGCACTTTAGCAGCATATATGGACTGACACTTGCATACAGACGGCGTTTTATCTATCGTGCTGATCAGGCTGATTAAGTCTTCCAATACCGGGGAAGGTCTCTTTTGAGTTCTGCTGTCTCAGGTGATATTTATGCACTGGGGTTTTATGCTGGGTTTTAGAAACTCAACATTCAAAGGAAGCATTAAACATGAAAAAAAAAAAATCCTGGCAAGGATGCAGCGAGCACACCTGCAGGCACATATCTTAAGCAAATGTCGACAGAGTTTGTGTATTTTTGTCGGAGGGGGAAGAGCAAAGTTCTTCGCTGCAGCTTTAAATACGGCAGCATATCCGTGCCATCTGACTGCCTCGGCCTCATATTTTTGCCGCAACCAACTGCAACCAGTCACTTCTTTGGCTGACACAGTGAGGAGGAGGGCTTGTTTGTTTTTGTCACCCTGCACAGGTTATTGGTCTAAGTGATCCCAGGACTTAAATCATTTTAACAGAAGTCAACATAAATCCCCTACAGGTTGCATGAGATAATGCTGTTTCAGATTTTAAGAGTTAGGTAAAAATAATTACTATGAGCATTCACTCGCCACTATCTTATACTTACCGTATAATTATTTTTGCTCACTTTTGACCCTCATTTAATCTTATTTTTCCATTATAAAGGTATGTAACATTCACCTATTTCTTAGGAACATTCTTGTCATGGCCATCATCATTATCACAGAGTGCCACATTGCATTCATTGCCTCCATGTCCCTTCCTGCCTTTATACGCCTCACTGGACACACTGACATCAAACTACAAAGTGAAACTACAAAACTTCCTCCTAAATGCACACATTCTTCATTTTTAAACATCCTCAGCTCTCTACACTCCACTGAGGATCAAACAGGCTTTCAGAGGAGAGAGCTTTCCAATCCATTACCCGGGAAATTTGAGCGCCCAGCTTTCATATTCCAAAGGCTGTCATGGTAACAGAGGAAATCACATTTCTTCATCTCTGTCTATTCTCCAGATATTTGATATTTAAACTGTTGCAACAGGGCACAAAGTGTACCGCAGCACCAGCTGTCCACCACTGACACGTCTGCACGGTCCTGCCAACACAACTCTCGGCTGATAATAAACACTCACAGAGCTGTATCTGCACATATTGTTATACAAAGAAGCATTTGTGTAAGTTATGCAATGGCAGAGACAACTGGCAGTATGTGAGCCAGCAGTTCAATCTCAAAACTGTCACTCTCTCTTTTATGTCTATGTGTCTTGAGTGGTTTTATGATGTCTGTTAAATGAAAACAACCACAGGAATTCCACTGTGGCTTCCACCTCTCCTCAGAGATTCTTTCTCTCTGTCTGTTATCATACACAGTCTCCTACTCCATCCATCTGGCCGTCTCTGCATCGGGCCATGGCACGATGGAAGCTGCATGTGCAGACTGCAGTGATTGACTGGATCATGTGTTGCGCTGGCAGACACGTATCTGCACAGCAGCTATGTGTGAGGGGTTGCTGAGCCAGAGAGTGTGCGCAAAAAAAAAAAAATGCTGTTTCTGGCAGACTTACTGGCTGACTCCTTGAATCCTTTGGCAGAGTGGACGATCACATGCAGGAAGCCGTAGAGGCCAGGAGTCTCCTCATCTGGAAAACAAGCGCACAGAGCAGTGAGTCCAGCTCCTCGTGTAAATATGGTGACGTACTGCATTTAAAAGTCATTCACAATCAGAATCTGTGTACATAAAAGAGTGAAAAGATAAATAAACAGGGACAAAGAGAAAGAGGCAAACGCCCACTGAGCACTACTGTTTCATTTCCATCATACTTCTCCTGCAGATCTCAGACCCTGGAAATACTTAACAGTCCTGCATCATCCTCTATTGTTCTGACAGTGTAACATCCCATCATAACTGTAGGCATAATGTTCTCTAATAGAATATCTCCACGACTGTCACATCACTCCTGACTAGCTCTCATATTAGTCATGAACTAGTTTGCTTCAGACAGAGCTGTTGTCAATGTCTACGGTCATGGAGAAGTATTCCCATTTTATTTCTGTCACAGTGCCATTTACATAAATGGCTGCTGTGGAAGGGACTCACTGGACCATTATTTAGAAGAAGACTTGAAACAATTAAGAACATAAACTCATTTGGAAAATGTTACAGACATAATAAATCAAGTAAAAAGTAGGGTTATTTTCTCATAGTCTTCTAAACAATCTGACTTTCCCCCATGTTCTATTTTTATGTGTGTGTGTATTTATGTATGCATTTATGTCTATATATATTCTTTTTTTAAAACTGATATATATATTATTGTATTATTCAATTCTATTTTTATTATCTTAATATATCCAATTCTGTACTTGTGCTGCTGCAATTGAATGAATCCCCCCCACACAGATCAACAAAGGAATATCTTGTCAGTGTAGTCGCCCCCTGCTGGTCATTACAAAAAAGGCTTGTTCATGCACCCTAGTATTTACTTTTTAGACAGGGAGGCTACTATCCTTTCTTTATTATCATCTAAGATTCCAACAGCTAGTCACACTAAGTACTAAGTCTTGTCTACGCACTGTAGACAAGACCTGCATCCATCTGCAGCAGAGGAAAAAAACAAATCTGAGAAGCTTCGTGAAAACTAACTGTTATCACAACCTTTTGTCAGATTGGTATCAGACCTCAAACCAACAAGCACAGTCTTCTGCCATAACAACTGAGCTGTCCACTGAGTGGATATTCATGGGTGGACATTTGTTGGGTGGCCCGATATGCCCCCTGCCCCCCGCCCACAGACACATGAGGGGGACACACACACTCTTGCTTTGGTTGAGGCCTGTGAGGCCTGGCTGTTTCATGTTAAATAAACTACGATGGAGGGCTGCAGGACTGTTTATAGACCCACTGCAGGCGGCGCAGAGGAGAGCAGTCAACCCCACAGGGTTAAATGTGAGTGTGTGTGTGTGTGTGTGTGTGTGCGTGTTGTATATAATCGACAGGGAGAGGGTTCAAACGTTCAGCTTCGAGGTGGCCTATGTGCTGCTTTTAGAGCAAAATTGAGATATATTTTTTTCCAATTATATTCTAACTTGAACAATAAACTGTGAAAATCCATTAACTAATACGCGATGACTGATAATATCATAATAAAGCAGTTAAATGAA
>JAOWBC010000182.1:1373496-1384209 GCA_028566105.1 Hypoplectrus providencianus
CCCCGGGGGTCAGGTCAAGGTCAACATGACTCCCGCTGAGCCTCACCCACTCACACAGTCATACAAACACACACAGCTGTGAGGCATGAAACCAAATATGCTGAATTAGATATAGACATTTAGGATGACAGCAGTATTCTGCTACTTTATCAGGAATTAATAAAATGGAATCACCCGAATGCCTGAGAGATTCTGAAACAGCTGATCTAAATGCCTGGTGTCTGGTTAGAGTTAACTGAAAAATCCAAAGAAAAAAAGTTTTATATTTCCTGCTGCAGTTTGTTTTGAGTGAACAGAGGAGGCATTCTTTGTTACATGTGCAGTAATAGGTACTGTGACTGAATAATAAACTGAATATGATAAAGAAACAAGAAACAGGCCACCTACAGTTTCTAATTTCTAAGTTATGCACTCTTGTAACATATTAATTAATTGAAAATATGCATGAATAAACACAACAGATGTCTGAACACTGATTGACAAATGACAACTACAGCTCAGTCGATAAACATGGTCCTGGAATAAAGTCCTCATTCATTCACAGACTGGCAGATTGGTGCTGGTGGCGTCAAACCCCATCTGGGTCAGTGGTCATTTCCTGCATGTGAATGCACCACCTGCAGTGCGCTGCAGGCAGTCCGGCTATTGTAGCTAATCGCTAACAATTACATAGTCTAGATCCGGCAGCTAACTTTAGGAGGAGACCTACTCCTCCTACTGCGAATAACAAGGAGAAACACTGGCTAATGACTGTATGCTTCACACACGATGTCCAGTATGAACGATAATACACTTTTACAGACAATTTAAAAAATATATTATATGTATTCACAAAAAAATGTATAATACACATATAACTCTAGATATAAACCTTACTTTGAGTTCAGATGATATGATTGAAATGTATAATATTGAACATTTAGTCACCTTTAGGTTCATATCAAAGCTAAGTGATCATCATATTGTCATATTGGGGTGTAGGGATTTCTTTGTGGTATCTTCTGGTACACTGAAGGAGAAGTTCACATTTTACTACCCACATGTCTATATGTGGACTGACAGACTGATTGGTCACTACATAAGTGATGTTCACCTGCACTTAATCAAAGCCTGCAAAATGTGATTGGTCAATTCTACAGAAATCCAAATATTCCAAAACCAACATACCCGTCACTACAGATTCTGCAATCAAATACAGATATGTGTTCAGAGAGATTTAAAGATGGTATTGACAAGAATAACAACTCTCGAATACTGGAATTTCCACCAACCATTAAAAGCACCAATAAAGAACTGTTACATTTGCTATACTAACAGTTGCTATACCCATGATCGTCTTCATCATTATACTGATTAATGAATAAACATGTAATTGAGGTCTCTATTGTGTAGGAAATTCAGTCTAATAACTAGGGGAATTCCCTTTGAGGATATTTACATATTCTACTTAAGCACTCGCCTGGAGGAGAATCACACCTGAGCATATCAGTCATCTAGTCTTTAATGGCAACCTGAAACATGCAGTTTGTGATTTATGCTGCACTCTCTCTCCCATCTGCCTCATTATTCATTTGTTTAATAATATGATGCTGTATGGAGAAGTGGAAGCGTTGATCACTCCTATTTATTGGTACCTGTATTCGTACATATGTGTGTGTGCGTGCACACTCTTACCCCTGCCAGGCCCTCCGGTGGTGTGGGGGAGACCGTCTCTCCGTCGGGCCCTTGGGGCGCGCACAGCTGGGGCGACATGGTGGGCGATTCATCTATATAGGGCAGCGTCTCGGAGCCATCCTGAGACTTGCCGTCCTCAGCTCCGTCCCCCTCGTAGCCATCTGTGTTGTAGTTAAAGTCTGCAGGACAGAGCGACACAGAAAGAGAGATGAAGAGGAGAAAAAAAGAAATAGATGCTGATTAGCATTTCACCACAGAGAACAAGGCCGTCGCTGGGCTCCAGTGACTCATAAGCACGGCTCAGTGAGAACAATCTAGTTCTTCCACACTACTGTTTTCAAGCATTGAATTTTCCTTTTACCCATCTCTTATTCTGGCAATACACATATGACAAAACACAAAGCATGAATGGATGTTAAGTCATTAAAAGAAGAAAGAAGATGGAACCACACAGAATAATATTGGACTGTTGATGCTGGTGTAAACCTCAATGACATCAACAAGCTGAACATATACCAACAAAAGCGTAAACCGGTCTAGTATGGCCGAACTGTTTTCAGCGCCAAACTACATAAAATTATTTAAGATGACTGACTCCTTATTGGTAAAGATTTCATAGAGCAAGAAACTCCATGTTCTGCTGTCTTCATTTAAGTTTAATTTTGTTTCAGTGTATCACAGTCTTTATATATTAGGCTTAGTGTCAGTATTGAGGTCGATATTCATGTCCAGTGACAACGCTGGCATTTAGGCATGAGTAACAGTGACAGCTCCAGTGGAGAGGAACTACACATACTCCAAAACGACTCCTGCCCTGCCTTCAGAAGTACACTAGCTGGTGAAGCAAACATAGGAATAACATAAAGGCACAGGGAGATATAAAAGCAAATATGAGACATATAGATGTATAGCTGACACCTTTTACATCTGAAGTGCTATTAGAGAGCAGAGGTGTCTCAGGGTTGCTGAAGCTATAACAAACACTGTGAAAAAAAAAAGAAAATAATCTCTCAGAAATGTTTGATTTTGCCTAAACATATATTAAATATTGTCCAGAATGAGCTTTTTGTACCCTGCTGGGGTTTAAATCCTGTTTCTGATACAGTACACTAAATTCCTTTGGAATACGAGAAATACACGCTCTGAATTTTGTGTAACCATTATGAGCCTGGTGTAAAAGCACAACACAATGTTTGACAAGCAAATTACTGAGCGTGGGAGGTGAGTAGGTGTCTGTACACAGCCCACGCTGAACTAAGCCACCAACATTGAGTACTTTTATATGTGTCCACTACAGCCTGACCGATATGGGATCTTTTTTCTACATCAACATTTTCTGCATTGTATAATGTGTAAACAAAAGTTATGCAAGTTTCCATATTGGGCAGCATATACACAAATACAGCTGTCTTTTATAGGCCAATAATATCCGTCAAACAATATATATATCTGTCTATCTCTAGTATGCAACAGCGTATAGACATTATGAGCATGTGTGTGTGTGTGTGTGTGTGTGTGTGTGTGTGTGTGTGTACGTGTGTGCTCCTTTAAGCTTTAAGTAAATATCAGCAACTCTAACGAGCCACAAACGAGAACTAATTGGAAAATAAAAGTAGGGCTCAATTCCCACTGGGACGTCACACACCATCAAGCTAATGTTGATGGGTGCCTACAGTGACCGACACCCCGCCGTCTGTCACCTTCTGACACGCACCGTAACTGGCAGTGGCTGGACCGCCCACCTGCCAATCAAAAAAATTCCCTCCATCTGTTAGTTGCATGTGAGTATGTATGTGGGCCGGGGAGAGCCACAGCTACCATATGGTTTATTTGTAGCTGTTGGGCAAATAGCTGACAAATGGTGCACTTGGGTCTTCGCTGATTTAGTGAAGCACGAACAGGAAACTGCTGAAGTGCTGCAAGATGACACGAGTAGAACATGAGACACAAAGGTAAAGAGGGGGTTAAAACACTGAGGTTGATCTGTCCAGCTCCAACTGTGCTGTGATCATGCCATAAAAAAGATCTGCTCTTCCAATATGCAAGTGTATGCGTGTGAGTGTTTGTTTTCGCTTTCCCTCTCTTCCATCTGTTCCCTCTCTGACTCTTCTGTATACCTTCTGGCCTCCTGACAGGCTACTTTGTCCCAATCTGTTGAAGTTGTGTGAGTGTATTTGAGCATGAGAAAAAACAGAGAACTGCTCTTGTCATCTAAAAGATTTAACCAATGTTCTTGCACTCAGCAGCACCCCCAAATCCTCACATTTCCTCCCAGCAGCTCAAAGTTGATGTCTTGTCAACTTAAGTGTGAGCCAGGGCATAGCTGCCAACCGTCCCGAATCTTTCATTTGCCCTCTACCACTATTCTCCAATATTTCTCCCAAATTATGACTTAAACACATTTTCTTTTATTGGTTCTCACAACCTGTTTCTGCCCTGCAAGTCCAAAAGGAGAGAGACATGGAGAGCACTGAGACAGAGACACTGTAAGCTCATGAAATCTCATAAATTCTCTTTCATGAGAAATACAATTTTTTTTTTTTTTTTTAATAATTAGGCATAAAACTGCGATTTTAGGGTACTAAGATTTTAGGGTATTTCTTCCCAATAATGCAGAAAACTCTTGTTAGGATTTATTTAGTTTCAAAATCTTCCCTGTTTCTGCAATGAAGGTTCAAGTCTGAGCTTGAAGAATGGATGGATAGTACAGAAAGCCTCACATGGTGCACTCAGCAAAGCACTTATGTCTAGACGAGCACCAAGGTCTGTTCCCTCTGTTACAAAGGTGTAGGCTAAGATTTCCTTTCTATTTGCAGAAACATCAACAGGCAGCAGAAATCATTCAGAAAAGCAGTCCCTGCTGCGCTGAGCTGAAAGCCAGTCTGTCAGTGAAGACAAAGCAGAGGAAACGGGTACACTCGACTCTCTGGCCCATGCACAGTCTACAGTGTGCACAGACATCTACAAGTTTCCATTTTATGTCAGATTTGTATGCATTTTGTGTTAATCTGTTAATGGGAGTCATCAAAGTCACTTTGTGTTTGAATTTATGTCTCTGCATGCAATTAAGCGTGTGAGTGGTCATTATTTCTACCCATTATAACTGATTAACCGTATTAGTGAAACACAGACAGAGGTACAGAGAGCGACAGAAGCAGTGACAAAAGGAAAGCATGATTGTGGACATTAGTCTATTGCCTGGTTGCTTGTGCTGATGTTTGACCACTCGGTGTCAAGACAAAACAAGATCTGAAACAGGCACAGAACTGAGCGGAAGCAGACAGATAAACAGGTGTTTTTAGTTACACTGTAAAAGCTTCACTGATCATTTCACAGATCAGTCTCTGAACCTATCAGCAACTAAAACAACTGTTGATGATTTGGTGTTCTGTGTCCCATTTATCAGATCAATCAATCCACTTCATTTATACATTGAATCATTTTGAGCAGGCAATAAAATGTAAACTTGTGCATCAGTTGTGCAGTGATGTTCCTTTGGTGTCCTCCTGTCACCCATCCCCCATCCAAGGCCTGCACCCTGGCTATAGGAAGAGACAATTACATAGTGTAGCCTTTATGAAAGGCCTCTGTTAAATGTCAATTTCAGTTAGGATGTACTACTTACTTTAATGAGTCACTCATTTTTTTTCACTGACTGAAAAGGACAGAGCTCTTTCAGAGAATCTTTCCAGTATGAAGTTAATCTGCAGTATATCTCATTTGATTTGAATGGGCAACACTATATAGGCCATCAGATAAGAAAGAGGAAGAGAGAAATATAGAGAAGCAGGAAAATGTATAATGCAGGTCAGCTTGCTTATTGTGTAACCTACAAAAACCAAGGCAACAGTGCAGTTAGTGGCTTGTCCTAAGGTAACCTGGAACAAGGTTGCCCTGAGAATCCTTTTTCTGAAGAGTTCTGCCCTCTCAGGTCAGGCCGGAGTCATATCGTGCCAGAGGCTTCATCTCTGGATCAGCAGCTACAGAAGCAGCATATGTCAGCTACTGTTGTCCAACCCAAAAACAATATGCAACATATAGCCGGCACAAAATTAATGCAACCCAACAGATAAACATCGGACTCTGCCATCAACAAATGTCATCTTATTTGCAGACAGTCAGATGGCAGTCAATACATATAATTGAAGGAGAACAGGGTGTGAAATCAAACTTTTTTCTTTTTGCAAAAATATGTTTTCTTGTGGTTTCCAAATGTGGAACCCTTATGATGTGGCTCCCTGGGTTTATACCATCCTAAAATCTCTACATATCTACATATTACTATCACTGCACTGTTGTCACTAGTCTTTAAGCAAGTTCAACATTATAGTTGTTGGGTTAGATTTAACTAATTTAACTGAAAGTTACCATATTCTTCTCGCTTTGCTTCAGATGTCGTTGACAAATTGGTTCACTAAATATGGTTTTAAAACTGATAGACAATCTCTGATTTCCCATTGCACTGCAGTTTTGATGAAACCTTGCAGCCAAAATGCTCACATGTGTGTGAGTCCACACGTGCACATGTTTATCTGCCACACTCTGACAGGCTGAATTGTTGGCTGCCTCTAACAGCTAATGCACCCTGACAATCCCTATGCGTGACAAACAGAAAAATCAATCCGTCAGCCCATGGAGAGGGGATTTTTCTGTGGAGAGGATCCGCCACCCTTACGTGTTATAGAGTGGTCCCCAAACATACACGTTTTACAGGGTCGGGATGGGGACAAGCTCGACATGACATGCAATTAAACAGGAGATAACGTCAAGTAAAAGGATTGACTTGCAGAGGAGGAAGAACCTATTGAAAAATCAATACAGCCGCGGCTTGGCGCATCACTACAGAGGAGTGGACCTCCATGGGGCTGTCGAGATCGACCCACATGCTCACACACACGTCCACTGAGCAGAAACACTACACAATCAAGCACAGGGCGAGCAGACTTACCATTGCTGGAGAGGAGGGAACGGATGATACATGCAGCCTCAAAGAAGAATGCCATGAGTGTGTCGGTGTGTGTGTGGCTGCTGTTTGACCTAAACACCTTCACTGGCAGGCATCCATGTCACCAAGGCAGTCGGGCAAATGTTATGTCACAACTTTAGTCCCACTGGTCCTGTTTCTTCAACTCAAATTCAACAAGAAATGAGTAGCTGACTCAACTGTGCTACCACATGACTGATATTAAAATAAGAGCTGGTTTACTCTGAGCTGAATACTTCCACTGTTGTAAACCTTTCAGATAGCACTCATTCAAATTAAGGCAACAATGGTGTATTCAGAAACAACCACAGCCGAAGAGGAAGTAACAAACACATGCCCAGAAAATGTGTATGGAAACTATAAAATGCTTTGAGTGCATCGACGTTGTTCTCTGTCTACTGATTACTGTCCGGTTACTTCCCAGCTGGCCAATCCACACATTCCTGTTATGGTTTATGGGTCACAGAGCCATGAAAATCAATAATGTGGGTGTGATTGCATTATTTTTTGGTACACTCCATATAATGTACTATGGGTAAGAAACTAAAACTGGATTCCTGGTTCATGCAGCAAGTAGCCTTATTGTCAAATTTGGTCAGAAAAGAGCTTTCAGAACCAAATTATATTTAACATGGTGTGACATTTAACAAAGCTGCACAATCTGATTTCCAATTTTCCTGCTTTGATTCACAACAGTGACTTTACAAGCTACTTACTAAAGTCCTTTTCTTAGATGTACTTTAATTCTCTTAAACAAACATCTGCCTTCACTGGCAAAATTCATGGTGACTACACTTTACTAAAATCTAAACTTGCTTCAAGATAAGAAATAATGTTCCTTTCATTTTTATTTTATTTCATATTTCACGAGAGGCATTTATAGCGTGTGCAGTTATCTTATTGTCACCACATTGCATTGCGTTCTGGTCTTTGAAAAAACTGATTTAATCATTATTTCGAAAATAGCACACACATCCTTATCCATACATGTATATTTTGTGGCGGAGAAAAAGGCAGTTTTTAATGTTAGAATATGAAACCACTGGCCTAAGTTTCGGGCAATAAACGTCCTGGTTAGGTGTTATCAAAGACTGTTTAAAAGTAAATGAAAGTACATAAATTCCAGAAGGGAAGTAGTTATGAGGGTAATCTATACATGGGACACAAACAGTGTTTCCTGTATGAAAGTCCACAGTGTTCTTGACTCATTAACCTCCCATCCCTCCATCCCTAAAGTGTTACATCCACCATTTAAACTCTAAATCGCCGTCAATCGGACAACAGACTAAAACAAGATAACAAAATACAAGTTGCATTTTCCTGCCTGTACAAACACCCTATATTGTTGTGTTGTTGTCTAAAGTGTCACTATAAATACTGTTAAAGAGCTGCTTATTTATCCTTAGAGACTGACTGCAAATCCCTGCATTTCCCCTGATGTTATTACACTGAAATACTGAAAAGGTCATGGTGTGAAACATGGGACATAACCTTATCTCCATATGGCCAGTTACTCATGAGATTATATAAAAAAAGAAACATGTTCAGAAATGTCAAAATATCACAAAGATTATGAGGGTATCAGTGTTTTTTTCTTCTTTTCAGCACCATACCATCGTGTCAACATGTCATGCATTTGATGTTGTTTTCTCTCTCCCTCTAGACCTACTTTGCACTCCACATTATACGTAGGGAAATTAGTGCAGCCCATGAGGCAACACAGACACTCTCCCTGTCTCATTCACATCACAGTCATGCTCTACACAATTAATTCAGACTCTGGTGTGTGTTGATGGGGTTAGATCAATGAGGCCTCAGATAATAAGGAATGGCTTGCACCGGAAAAGCTTTCTAACAGAGTAAATACACAAACACACACACACAGATCTGCAAATGCACAACTGCTCACTTAAGCGGCCACATAAGTCTTTGTGACAGGGTGTAAAGTGTTTAAATCTGCCTTGTGAGTAGAAAAACTATCTCAGCAGTTTCAGAACACATGTGGTGGAAGAAAATGTATTGAAAGTGCATTTCAAAGTGACTGCAGTGAAACAAATCATAGAAATTATAATAATGTTAAAATGCTGTCAGTTATCCGCTCATGGTGCAGAGCAACAGTGGTCATAAATTTGTGATACCATTTAATTTCTATATTAAATAAGTAAGAAACAATTGAATAAGTAAATCAATAAGAATTCTTCCCTGATGAATTGAATGAAATGAAATGAAATCAGACAGTTTGGTGTGAGCACTTAAATATTATTAATTTTTGCCCACATTGCATGTGAAACACCAGCAAAGAGACTTTCCATATTGCAGCTGTACCACCAAGCAACAATTCAGATTGCCTGACTCAAGCGAGTATCTGCTATTTAAGTTTCATATACTGACACGCAATGAGGTCTCTGTCTATAACCTAGACAGTTTGACAAGTATTTCTAAGTTTGGAATAATGATTGAAAGTGAACTTTATTGACGGCTAAAAGGGATAAAACATGCAAAAGAGTTGATGTGTACAGTACATGGTCCGCTATGCCTCACGTGTCATAAAGTCCAAATATAGTTGCATAACCATCCAGTTAATCTGCAATCCCATCCCTGCTACCCATCCACCCTCTCATCCACCCAATGACCTCCACCCGGTGTCAGCTCACATCACTCTAAGTGCTAACCTCTCCTGGCGGACAGCTCCAAATCCACCTGCCACTCTCAATAACCGGCCCTCGTTCTCATGCCAAGGACAAAGGCTGCCATGACGAATGGCCACGTTGATGCAAATGCTTCCTGCTAGCCAATAAACTGTTTGGTCGTGTAGGGAGGGGGTCAGTGTTCCTGGAAGAACTGCACTATTTATACCAGAAGACAAGAGGAACTTTTAAAACCGAACAGCCTGAGTCATAAACTAGCTGAGGGCTCCACAGAGGGAGAATATCATGTGCTCAGGTGTTTGAAACTCCCTCATTCACTGAACAATAAACCTCTGCAGGAGTTTATGGATTTCTCTCCAGCAGCTACAAACATACCGACTCTGAACCTGGCACAAAAGAAGAAATCAATGGCGCAAGATCTATACTGTATTTACATTATGGCTCACATTTGAGCTTTCCTTTTTGTGCTGTCCCTCCGTCATGTGACTGCAGCCTGTTTGCCTGTTACTGCTCATCATTTAATAGAGGAAAACACCCTCCATGAAACAGAGAAGGGCTAAGTGCTCGAACCGTAAGGCATAAGGGTTGGCTGCTGACACTTGAAGACTGAGAATCACTTGAACTTTCAGTGAGTGGCAGTGTCAGCTATGCAAAGTGTTTTTGCATAGATATTTATATCATAAAATCTTTTCCAGCGAGTTTTATTTTAACATTGGGTGGGGGTTTGGAGTGTTTTTTTTGTTTGTTTTGGGTTTGGAAACAAAATATCCATACCAAAATCATGTCTACCTGCCAGATTCTGCATTCAAATTCAAATGCAAATATCTGTTTATAGAGATAAGTAAAAAGATATGTAACAGCCTAATGTAAAGATTAGGGCCCCGTTTGTTTAATTTATTTTCACATTCACACATCTCAACTATGTTACTAAAGCTGGACAACAAAAGACAATGCACACACTCACAAACACACATAAAAGTTTTATATATATTTAAAAATATTTGTTCCTATTGGGAGGATAATGCATGTACTTTAAATTTTAAGTGGGACTTCAAAATCTACACCTATTCTCCTTGGTCACTCGTGCAGGAATAAAACATACAAACATGTTGAAATTTAGGGACTAAAAGATTGTAGACTGTCCTGTGCAGCATGGCCTCCTCACACTCACACTGGGCAGCAGAGAGACAGCTCCACTGCCAGGTGACATCACACAGAGAGACCCCGCTAAGAGCCATTAAGGCGGGCGGGCCGGTCTCAAGCTGTTTAACTACACCGAGCATTCAGTTGAAGCAAAGCCAGTCAACAAAAAATGGCTGCTTCTCACCTCGCCGTTATGCTCAGACATAAAAGAGAGTCTTTCATCTGTCTTTTTGTGTGTGCATGTGGTACGTGCTATGGGCAGTG
>JAOWBC010000182.1:1406839-1417236 GCA_028566105.1 Hypoplectrus providencianus
GCTGATTGCCATCAGCAGTTTCATTCATGTCCGTGTGCTGCTTTGATGTGGAGCTGATGTGCTGAGACAGTGTGATGAACACAGCTGCGTTCACATGCTCGCTATGTGAGAGTGAGACACGCCTGTCTGTCCACTCAGACTACAATATTACACCAGTGACAGATGGCTGGCACATTCTGAGATTATGGCATCTGAAACTGACCTGGGGTTTCTGTGTGAGGTGTGCATTAGATGAGATGCCCCTCTGAGTCTTGAGTCTCACATACCTCTCCATCTTTGTCTAGAAGATGGTAGCCACAGGTGCATGTTTTCCCCTCTGACACACACACTCACACATACACACCACATGCCTAAAGGATAGAGGGAGGACTGAACATTCCTGTCTTGACCCCCTGGGCCCCACATGTAGTTGGCACAGTGCCCCATAAAATCAAACACACACTCTTTCACTGCTCTTTTGCTCACACAAAAAGGGACCTATGGGTGTGCTCACACACATACACATGTAAAGTTTGCACTCTGTCTGGATTATAAATCACACAAACATGCCCACACACTGTACTTATATAAGTTGGTCCTGAAGATATGTATCTCTGGCTCCACAGAGGAAGAGGAAATGATATGTGCATCGCTCTCTGAGCTTATTTGTAAGCAGCTATCATATCTCGCCATGAAGGTAGAGCTCAGATCAGTATGCTGGGAGACACCACAAGCATGGACGCACACACACACACACACACACACGCACACACACTATATATACTCATAGGTGTCATAAAAGCACTCGGTTGTGGACATATCTTTCCCTCCTCATCGGGAGCAGACTTGCATATTATTCTGCTCATGTTCAAACACAAACACACTCGTACACTAATCTATTGATTTTATTGATCATTCTGTAATGAAATATCTCCACATGTTCTCATCAGATGATCCTTGTCCCACGCCATCGATCTGGAGCTCGAGGTGTGATATGTGAAGATGTTTCAGCCATATGAAACTGGCATGTGGCCTGCAGTGTGGATTCGACAGCAAACTGTGCTTAATGTAGACCATATAAGGAATATTAAAGCTGACAATAGAAGGAAAATAGCTTCCTGGTAACTGCTGCATATATTCAGCTATTAAACAGCATATACTGACTAATTTAGCAATTCATATAAACAAATAAATAAAGGAACTATTTGAAGTATTATTATTAACTTTGAAAGTTGTGAACATAAGGAGTATGTGGTTGTTTCTTTTAATTGGTCCACCTCCCCTTGGAGATGCTCTTTAACTCTCAGCTAATGTAATGTGAGGAAAATGTGTTTGCTTTCCATGGTAGTGACTACATATGAAATCCAATCAGACTTATGCAACCACTTAAAACTCACTGCTAATACACACATACACACTCACGTACACACAGTTCCCTCCTAATTGATATGTCCTGTGTGCGTCGGCTGCTCACACGTCTCTCCTTGATGGATTTGCTGATGGGATAGATGCTGTCAAGCTTGTGATCTCATTCGATGCAGCAAAGAAGTTTACACACAGACGATAGAGAGGATAGGAGAGAGCGAGGACTCCGTCTTTCCTCTTCTCTTTTTCTGCCCCAACACATCCCTCACCTCCCTAGCCTCCCTGTGATTACAGTTTAAAGGGGGCACCTCACAGGAGCAGACAGACAGGGGAGGAAGACGGATGGCGCGAGCAGCCAGTCTGGGACCAAACTGATTAAAGCCCCGTCTCCCCCCAGCAGCCTCTCTTGTTCATTTCACGTCTTTCAGCGTGTGACTGCGGGGTCAAGACGAGGCTGTCGGGCAGGAAGTGAAGCATGAATAAAATGGGATCACCCTGACAGCCGCATTGCTCAACCACACCCTTTATTGTCTGTTTAATTATCTAGTTTTGTACCGAACACTGACACAGTTGTCAGTGGGAAACTTGAGGGCTGCTTAATGTTCACTTCATGCCACTCTGACAAAACACCGTCCTGTACAGTTCATGTTTGGGGATGTCACCTTCTAAACAATCCTCTCTTCATCATCCTGATGTCAAATTGTGGCTACCACGACCTAGACTGATCCAGTCAGAGGTAAAAGCTCATCTGTTGCAACACAGGCCTTGTTTTCATAGTTAGGGTCATAATTTGTCTCTGTCCTAACAAAGTCATAACAAAGTTGCAACATCTGACCGAGTCAAGAAACACAGGGCGATCATGCAGGTTTAAATCAAACACCTAATGTAGCAAAAAACATATTTAAAAGGAAGGGGAAGGGAATACGTATCAGAAAATTCTTACAGTTTATCTGCAGACTTCCACATTCTCTTTTGCCCATCTGTTGTTGCTGTACTAGTGCATGCACTGTTTCTTGCAGTGAAGGATTAGGACTGTCATACCTTGAGATTATTTTACCAGGTTACCAGAATTTATTTACTTATGACAAATTGTTTGTATGACAAAAAATTCTGGCAGATTCTGTGGATAAACTTGTGCATTGCATTTATTTCCTGACAAGCCTGCATCATGCTGAGCTCAGCCATAGATTTATGGGATCTGGCAAACAGGAGCAGACATGGGCCATAGCAAAGTCATCGCACAGAAACAAACCATATTTCTTCACTTTAATAATAATCCAGAAATAACCTAAATTTCCATGGCGAACAGGGACACAAGGTCACAAGTGAGAGCAAGGCTGCATGTTATCTGTCCTTCCCCAGGCGCATTTATCCAGAGTTTACACTGGTCTGTATGCTGCCGGTGAATCTCGGTGTCCTCGTGTGATCTCGGAGCAGCAACTAACCCAATAATGACTTGGGCTGGAAGATAACGCTCTTGTGCAGTTTGCTGACTCTGAGGGCAGATAAATGACACAGTCACAGCACAGGCGGATTATGACACAGTGGGCCCCTGGGTACAGGCATGCAAAAGGCCCCATCACCTCTCCACACACACCCACTTTACAGTTGTTTAGCCTCTTTCTGTGTGTTTTTGTAGTCATGTATTAGCTATCAGCCCTTGTGTGTTCAGCACATATGCTTCTTTGATTTTTGTTTTGACCAAGTCTGCAAATGAGCTTGTTGCAGGTTTAAAAATTCCTGATCATTGCTGACTCATTATGTTCCTGACCACATGTGAACTGCCCATGTTTTCTGCACTGTCACACTTTGTTGCAGCAGTGTTTGTGTGTTCACAGATTTCAGTGCCTGCTTCCTTTAATTCAGTGTTATTAAAACTGAAAGAGATGACCAAAACCTTGAAAAAGGCTCACATTTTACTGAACCTGAATTTCAAGTGTTTAATAATTATGATCGTGACTAATATTTGTTATGATGAGGTGGTGTCACAGTTCTTGTTTTCAAATCTGTGAAGCCTAATCTCATAATCCGTCCGGCTATTTTTCCCATTATCCCTTCTCGCTGACAGGCCGATACAAACAACCTCAGTAGGGGCTAATACTGTGTCAGCGGGGCTGGATCGCCCGTCCAAGGATGAGATGCTTGCCATCTGCTGTGTTTACACTTTCAGACTCTCAGACTGTATTCTTTTGACAGCCTTTGATGCATTAATGATTTCACTTGTCTCTCGGGCCTCTTGGTTCAGTCTAGCCCTGTTTACTCTGGAGTTAGCTGCACTCTTTCATCATGGCTGGAATTCCCCTGGTCCTCAACTTCTAACCAAAGCATGTCAGAGAGATGGGAAGTACGGGGAGAGAGTATATATTTGGCAGAGTTTGAGAAACGCAGGCTGTCATTCTCTTCCTAACAGTGTAATGCTGTAGAACAGAGCTCAGAGCCTTTTAAAGATAATTTCTGTGGAATTTCTTCCTTGTTAGATGGAGTCAAAAACTCATGAACTGGATTCAAACCTATGAGTTTCCAAGATTGTGTGGATTTTAATCTGCTAAATCTTCAAGTTTCAAAAGCAAAGATGAATTACTGGTGTTCAGTTATTGGAATTATTGCTGATTCTGCAAAAATGCACTTGCAGGCGAGTCTTGCACCTTTTTAGCGCCTCTTGTGATGAGATATGAGGTGTGGAAACTGGCTGCAAATTGCTCCTCTTTCTCTCTGTCACACAGAGGCAATTTAATGCCAGGAAGCAAAGCTTCTCAGGCAGGACACATCTATGTGATACAAGCCGTCTCTCGTGAGAAGACAAACGAGAGAGACAAATGAGGGAAACTTAACCAGACAGAAAAGAGAGAGGGAAGAGAGGGTGAGTGTAACATTTTAGAAACTAGTGCAACCTCCTTTATCTTGTTGCCAAGGGGCAGAGCGGGCCGTATAGTGCAGCTCACGTTCAGCAGCAGCAACAGGAGCAAGAGGTGTCACTGGACCCCAGAGTCTCCCAGCACCCTCAATCTGTCACCACACATTCACACAGAGAGTGGAGCTAACACACATCTGCGCGGACACACAGTATTCACCTCAGCCACAGAACAGGAACAGTAAAATGTGTTTTCTGTTAATGTTGAGTGGGTTGTAATGTCATTTGTTGTGGACATTCATGGTTAATTGTAAGGGCATTAACCTTTTCTATGATGTCACCATGAAATTGACCTTTGTGGTTTTAAGTGAAACAACTATTGGATGGGTTTTCTTGTTATTTGGTACACATATGAGAGTCCCAGCAGGTTAGCATTGACTAATTAGCATTAATGAACCGCAAGCTGTTTCAAGATGTTGTTTGCTCTTGAACATTTTACTCACTGTGGCCTTGTATATATAAAAGTGTTGAACCCTTATGGAATAATCACAATCATTCCTGGAAGTGGGAATAGCTCAAAAATGCCTGTTGTGCTGAATAACACCGTTAACTGACTTGCATCATAAAAATTAAAGACGCAGTGAAATTTATGCAATAAATTACTTTTCTTTTTTTAATTAGAAACCTGTTGAATATATGATACCCATTTAAAGTGTCATGAACACTGTTAAAAATTATTGTGTCTCCACATGCTATACATATTGAAGAATTTGCATTTTTACAACCTCTTCTCTCTGCTCAATGAATATTTGTCTTATGAGTCATGGCTTTCCAGCTATGCAGAATAACACAGAATTGAATGTTTTGTATAAGATCTGGTTATTCCAAATGGTTTATTTTTGGTGACATTTTTAAATGAGACATATTGTTTTGGCCACATTTTCTATTGGAAATGTTTTTAACTTATGACACATTCAAGTTCTAAGGGACAGTTCAAACTCCTGGCATAGGCTTTGAAATCTCATTATTTTAAAAATAAGGTGATAATTTTTACTTGTCTTGCATTTTTTAAAGGTGCTGTACACAGGGTTGTGTCCTGTGAACACACATTTATTTGATGTTTCATATCTTTTCATAGCAAGTAGTTGTTTGCTGCTACATTAATGTTGTTTACAGCGCCTTTAATGTATATGGTAGAATATACCACTTATTTTCCAATAGGTACAGATTGCCTATTCATATTTTTGTACAATAGTTCCGGGGCTGAAAATAAAATAAAACTGAATATTCATATATATATATATCTTTCTGGCTTTGCAAGATAAGAATATCTGTAGTGATCCCTGAAGGGAAGCAGAGAGAACAGACGTATAAGTTGGTGTTTTATTAATAAAGCACATGAATAAAACAGTGATAAAATGCAAAATAAAATCGATTAAAACTAGGGCTTCAGCATTGAACCGTAGCCGTAAAATATAGTTCCACAATGAATGGAGCAAAAATGGCGCCATGGTGGTTTTTGACAGATTTACAGATTTAATGTCAGCATTATATATGGCTAGTCATCAGTCTGGACACACAGGGGTCTCTGTGGTGGAGATAAGACTTTTAATGGGAAACAGAAGTGACACTGAGGCCCTAATCCCTCTATCATCTCTGCTTTGGCTTGTATAGCCATGCTGTTAAACACAGTCTGGCCACACGGAGGCCAGAGGAAGTCAGATCCCCTCATGAGAGGTCTCGAGGACAATCAGCACTCTGTATGACTGAGGAGAGACAAAATATTCATCTTATCCTTAGAGAAATACTAAAATAAGAAAAAAAAAAGATGTTTGCTGCTGAATACTGTCCAGCACTTTGAGGTTTTTCTGTGTTAAAACAGAATTGCAGCCTGTCAGAAGCTCTGAGAGGAACAAACGGCCTCAAGCCTTCATTCAACTGAAAGGCCTCCAGCAAAAGGAAAGAGACGCTTTCTCTGTCAGAGGACCTGACCGTGATTTCTGCTCCATCTTTGCAACAGCAGGCCTCCACTCAATGGCCACATGTCCACCGCTACATCACAAGGAGAGCAATAGGAAGAGAAATGTCAGCGAGGAGATGTTTCAGCATGCATCAGAAGAGATCAGAGGCTCTCCTGACAGCAAGAGTGTGAATGCAATTATCGCCACAATGTCTTTTACCTGTGCCTCAGAGAGAGATATAACAAGAAAATGATACATGCATGCAATATTCCTCAAGAAAATGTTCCCCTCTCACCCTCTTTTCTTTTGCTCTTCCTTTCAACTTCCTTTTGTTCCTTCCTCTGCTGACTTTACCACCCCCTCCATCGCCTCTTCATCTCCCCCCCAACACCCTCCCCGCCTGTGCATTGCCCCCGGGAATCTTTGAAATTCTCTGAAATTAAAATGAGCCTGGTGTCCTGCCCTACAACGAGGACCCTCGACTGAACGTGGTGTGATTCTCTTCTCTTTCATAGTTTTCTGCACGCGGTGTCGATTGATGATTCCAACTCTCTTACAGTGTAGCATTTTTACTTTGGTTACACAATTTTTCTTCCTCATGCAAGTGCACACGCGCGCCGTTTCCATGAAGTCCCTGCGCGCGTTGCATCATACAAACACGATGCATGTGCTATAAGAGGAGTGCCATTAATCTCGTTGTCCTGTGAGAACTGTGTTGTTTGCGTGAGTAATGAGCTCTGTACGTCTGCGCTGTGTCTCTGTTGTCTTTAATTGGTGCAGCGTGACTCTATTAGAGGGATCCAGTGTAATTAACGTCTCCTCTGGAGTACAAATCCAGCCTTACTGCTTCATAGACCTGACTCGTTTTGGCTGATTTGCTCAACTGGCCTCTGATCAGTAAAGTGATTCTAAGTGAGAGATTTTGCTGATTTAAATCTCTGAATGTTGACTTTTACTCCCATAATTGCATCTAAAAATCCTAACAGCTCACTGCGTCACTTCCTTCTATGTCTGTCTGCAGAAGAGTGCGTTTGCTCTCTATTTTCGTGTTTTTTGTGCTACGTGTGTGCGTATCCGGTGCAGCTCAGTCACATGTGTACCCAGGTGTGTAAGGCAAGCCATAAGGAGCTGATAAATAATAATGATACTCCCGTCTGTCCCCACCTGCAGCTTTTTAATCAGTACCTTGCACAGCCACCTCTCCGTTTATTTGCTTGTCAAAACACAGTGGGGTTGCCAGCGATAGCGGATCAAAAAGCAGTGCAGTTGTTCGGTATTCATTTTGCTATGCAGCTGTAGGAGCCTGGTGATAGAGGGTTGCCTTTGACCAGCTTTGAGTTTTAACCGTGCTGATGTGGACTGGATAGGACATTAACTGAGTTAGGTGAGTTCATGGACATTCATGGCTCCCAGAGGATGAATCATACTGTGATGTAGTATCAACGGGATCAGGCTTATATGTACCAGTGGCAAAAAAGAATTCAAACTGTTAAGTGAAATTACCTATACACTGTTTCACATAAAGTTGTAATAATTTTGGTTTTCAGACACAGTCCTCTGTTTATTCCTATTTAAAAGCATCAGTAATCACTTTTGACCAGGTGCAATGATTACATTTCACTTTATCTGTAAATAATAAATCACACTGTCACAATAATTTCATGGAAAAATATTTTATTCCAACTTTACAAGCAACAGTGTACTACACTGCTCCACTGAGAGTCCTGCATTCAGAATTTAATGAAAAGTACAAAATCATCAGCATCAAAATGTACATAAAGTGCCAAATGTAAATGTATGCATTTAGCAGAATGGCTCCACTCAGATATATAAATGCCAAATATATTATTGCATTATTATTATTCATATTTATTATGTAAGCCGCATTTTATGGTAGTCAAAGTAGAGATTATTTCAACTGTTAAATATTCTGCTTTATTTGTAAACATGCATACACATGTAAAATTGATAAAGCTAAAGGTAGCAGCTAAATGTAGTGGAGTAAAAGTATAAAGTTACATTTATTGAAATATTTAAGAAAAGCACAAGTACCTCAAAATTATACTTAAGTGCAGTACTTGAGTAAATGTACTTACGGTAGTTACATTTCACCACGGTTCTTTACTTGATTCAACCTGGTACTGCAGTGTACTTACATGGGCTGAGAGAACTTCCAACACAGTTCACACAGGTTAAAGCTATAAGGCACAAATGTTTGTTTTGCTTTGTCCACCTAAATCATACATCCGGTGTTCCACAGAGAAGAAAAAGTTACCAGTTACAGTGAAATATACTGCATCTTCATTCATACCACAGTTATACACTCCTGCATCACCTCCTCAGACTGTGTTCACACTGACTGCAGCGCTCTGTGAAAAAGCTCAGCCTCTTTCATTTGGCAGGAGCCAGAGCATCAACACAGGTCGCTCTGGCAAAACAGGGTCAACACAGTTTGTAGTAACAAAATATGAAATATTTTTGCTGATGATGACTTCCCAGAGTTGTAAAATCCTACGTGAGTGAGTTTTACTAACCTTGCGCAACTTTTGGGCTTCTCATAATCCTTATAAATGCATTAATCTGTGACCAAGTGGACATATTTCTGGATCACATTTTATTGTCTGACTTATGGCTGGCATAACCCCCTGAGCTTTTCTTGTTACTAAATCTTGCAATTCTTTGCTTCATAATCTGATCTGGAAGGCATTGACTCAGGCCTCACTGTGTGCAGCAGTTTGAGGCCTGAAAGAAGTGGCTTGGATGACAAAACATATTGTTTTTTAAATTAGAATTGAACGTGGTGGTGTGTTTGTGGCTGTGCCTTGTCCATTTTTCTGAAACCAATGTTGGTCTACACCCACTGATGACTCACTGACTTCTGTCTGATTGGGTTAAATGACAATTAGCAGAGTGTAATTTGTGGGCTGGCTGTGTAAAGCAACAAATAGAAAAAAAAGCCTCTGAGGATTGTGTGGTTAACTGCTTTTGTGGAGGTATATAATTACAATGAAGTCACATTTTTGTTACATTTTCCTGCCAGAATACACATTGTGTAACTGTTAATAAGCTGTAACGGTAAATAGGATTTTTGCCTCCATGTCTTGTTTCCTAAATGAAATAAATAGATGAGTCACACTCTTCTTCGGGGGATTATTTTGGATTTGTGTGTCTGTGTGTGCGTGTACAGTATCCCTGTGCACGGCGATGAAACCCTGATATGTGATCTCCCTCCTGATCAAGGTGACTTGGATGGGTGGTGGGTTTTGGGTGAGGCGGGCTGGCTGCCTGGATAAAGATGTCAGGCTTCGCTGGCAGGTTTGGGACTGCTGTGCTCCCTGTGATATGACTGGCAAACACACTCCCTTGCTGAGCCATGCATCACACACACACACACGGACGAAAACACATACACACTGCCAGTTCAAATAGTCTTAGTCTCTCTGTTTGCATTGGTGTTTGTTTTTGAGTTAGTGTTTGTGCATGGACGATCCGCGGTCACAGCCAGTATCCTCTCTCTCTCTCTCTCTCTCTCTCTCTCTGATGAACCGAGGCACAGTAAGCTTGGCACAGCCTCGATGTCACTGCCATGCCAGCAATCTGAAATCTGAACCTCCCTGCTGCCCACACCAGCCAGAGGAGGGAGGGAGAGAAGCAAAATAGAAAGGAAAAAAAGAAACTGAGACAGGAGAGACAACCAAGGAGGGGGGAGTGCTTCACTTCAGAGATCTAACTCCCAGATAGTGTGTGAGTGTGTGCAGATCAGCCCCCCCCCCTGCCTCTCTGCTCTATCCAGGTGACGAGGGTTCACCACAGAGGATGAATGGTGAGGGATAATCCCCGAGCTCACAGATAATCAACTTACACCCTCTCACTGCCTGTCAGCTCATTCTCCGTGTCCAGCTCCGCTCGCACTTATTGATCAAAAAGCTTTATTCTTGTTTATTCTACTTTGGAGCTTCACTCAACCTCATTTTATTTGTTTTCTCCCTCTTTTTCTCTCCCACACACACATGAACACACACACACACACACACACACACACACACACACACACACACATGATCAGTACATTGTTCTCAGTCTACAGTCTGAGGGCCTCCATTAAGTGTCAGGTTGTGGTTAAGTGTAAATAATAGGACACGATATGTGGTTTGTGGGTTCTGCAAAAGAGTGTGTGTGTGTGTGTGTGTGTGTGTGTGTGTGTGTGTGTGTGTGTGTGTGTGTGTGTGTGTGTGTGTGTG
>JAOWBC010000182.1:1452526-1475306 GCA_028566105.1 Hypoplectrus providencianus
CTGCATCCCTATGTAGCAGAAAAAACTCCTTACCAGTAAAAAAAAAAATCTTATTTGGCAAGATAAGATTATCCTCACCATTTCTTATTCTTTTAGTCTGATGAATTAGAATATTTTTTTGGCACATGGGGGCAGCAGAAACAAGCTATAAACACAACACTCTAATAACAAACAGCAAACAGCCGCCTGTGTACACATCCAAGACAAATGGAGCAACAAATAGATTATTTGTTTTGTTCTGGCATTTCAGTTCTGGTTGGATCTGCCCCCGATAATCAAAACACTTTGGCATGTTTGTCTACTTTAAACCAAATCACAATAATCTCTTACAGGGCCAAGCACAGGATACCCTGATGGTGAGCCACCAAAACAGAAAACAGGGATAGCAGCAGGGAAGAGAAAATAGTCCTCCTCTAGACATATTTTAAGGAATGTAAAGTATTCTTTGCTTTGCTGGTTGGTTGGATTTGCCACAAAAGAAATTCTGGATCAGGCCTTAGGTCATGCCCACCAGCACTGCAAACAGTTGAAGAGTGTAAAGTGTCTTTGGGCTTTTAACAGGCAGTGGCTGACACGATGTTCCTGGTTGTGAAATTCACAATCATAATGTGACAGAGGGTTTTCACTCTCTGAACTGAAAAAGTCTGCTCTAGGATTCAGGTTTCTTTTACGGCTTGTGATTGGCTTTCAAATATGTAATGTACCCAATATATTGTAGCTGAAATGACTAAGTGTCAGACTTTAGGGAAGAGCACAGGTATCTCCTCCTTCACAAGAAGAATGTGGGAAACACCTCTTGTATATAGATACATAGATAGAAGAGAATACAGCAAGGCCCAGATCTTTTAACATTGAGTAGAAAACCAAATCCAAGTATGAACCAGAATATGAGCATAATATATCCCCTTTTATAGAAATATTTAGCCATTACAAGGACATAACAAGTATGAAAATAACATGTTGACAATAGAAGCTTTAATCTCCTGAATGCTGCCACAGCTACTTGTTTTCTTCTTTTGAACTTGGGGACTACAAGAGGATGGAGCAGACGCAGCAGCTCACTAGAAGATACAGAAAAGTCATTAACTTCAGTGGTCTTTGTTCTTCTGCTTCTCTCACTGGAATGATATTCATGTATGCAGAGGAATGCCTCCTTTCCCTCCGTTGCTTGATCTTGGCGTGCCTTGTGAGCACTCAGCGTGCAGCCTACCTCCCACCCTGCTGTTCTCAATTCACTTCGACACATTAAAAGGTGCATCATGTCTCATATAGATGAGCGGCGCTTGAAAGGAGGAGGGAAGCCAGGTCCGAGTATATAAGGTTCCCTCAGAAAACAATGATAGACACCTTTTGTAGTCAGCTAAATTAAGTCTGACTACAATTATTAGCATAAAAATGCATGACTGCTTGGGAGAAAATGAAAATAGTTTTGCTGTAAATGGTTGTAAATAAACATATTTCCATGTTTAAGCTTTAAATCCAGCTGCCACTTCTGTAGTGTGTCCATTTTTCAGTCACTCAATTAGCTGCAAGCGCAAATAGATTTAACACATGACATTTTCTGTGTGCCATTTAAAAACAGCCCAAGAGACTAACAAAGGCTATCACAGCTCCACACAGCTATTTTTACTGAAAACAACCGACATTTCAATTAATAGTGTCCCATTTAATCAACTCCCAACACTAAGTCTGTGTGAGCTCTCATGAAACTAAATCATAATCATCACCACTTTTACTTACAGACAATACAGAAAGATTTCGGGAGCCTTTTTCAACAACTGCGCCTGCTCTGAGCACAAGTTAATTTAGTAGAAAATGAGCTGCTAACAGCACTGGTCCTCTCAGTGATGCTTCTTAAATAGATTGTAATTGTGTGTTAATAACTGGTCGAGTCACCGCAACAGCCGGAGCCGATGAGGAGAAATGGGGGTTTAAAGAGTGGAAAATTGTGGAGAGAGGAAATAAAAGTTTTAATTTGGCAGAATACAGAATGAGACAGACAGACTTGCCTTAATCTCTTTGTCTTTTGCTCTGCAGCAGATTTGAAAGGTAATCATCTCAGGATATTGCTACTTAAGGTACCATGAGGCACAAAAACATTATGATTGCATTCAAAACGTTCTACAAAATTTATTTTATTTATCTCTAAAATGATCTCTCAATTCATTGATCCAATATCATTGGTACATAATACCACCTTTAAGATAAGCTCTTATTTGAAAACCACACTGCTATGCTTTTTTGTGGTCATTAAAAAATAAATATCTTAATTCAAAGGCCTTGAAGAGTTCAGTAATAAAATAGTCAAACTATAAATAGGGAGTTAATATAAGTATAACTGATTGTGTTAAATAGTTGCTTTATATCTTCTCAAGTCTCTTATTGTATGAATTTAATCAAATAGAAACAAATTGCAAACGGCAATTATCAGGCCATTGTCCAAATGATATGGATGAATGGTATATTGTATCCTGATGAAACGTGCAATTTACCCATCTATTTGTCATGGGCCCACCAGGCTTCCAGCTAACTCAAATTTACACCCATCTGTGACAGGATCAGCTACCAGATTAGGTGCCCCGGAGGTCAGGTGATTTAAAGTCAAAAAGTCTCCTTGGAGAGATGTATGGCTCATAACTTTTCACCCTGGGGGCCAGTAATTGTGTCCTATGTGAGACCAAAAGTCTATGTTGACTAAGTTAGAGTCCATCCAATACTCAACCTACTCAATACCTGAGCTTCTTAACAAATATACTTGTTAAAAAGCAACACCAAGGGGTCCTGATCAAGCGTCCATATGTGCAAGTTTGGGAATGGAAGTAGGCCTGAAATCACAACCACAATCAATGAAGATAATATCTGGTAGATTTGACCTATGAGCACCAATTAATCCCACAATAACAGTAAGCGACCTAGAGCACACAAAGTGTTACAATGCTGATAAAACTCATGTAAGACTACCTGGCTCCATCATAAAGAAACTTTATTGGCCAACCACAATAAATGGTTCACATCCTGAGACTGTTGGAGACCAATAACTGCACAAAAAAACTCCATCCAGCTGCTTTGGCTAATAAAGGGACAGTCTGAAGGGGACTCTTTGATTTCCAATTACATTAAGGAAGTCAGGGATTACACAGTATGGGCCAATGAAATTTCATTGTCTCCACAATTGGGAGTTACAAGATGGAGATGGCAAGGCATGTCTCATTAAACGCGCTTTGCGTTTCCAATCCTGGACTGAATGGCTAAATGTTTCAGCGCAGGGCTTAGGAAAATGGAGGGTTTAGGCTCTTCAAAAGTGCCAGGGAGAGGACACAGTTAATGCTCAGCCTCGGCCCTTGACAGAAATAACCCCCACTTTACAATCCAATGTCTGGCCTTTATGGAGGACAAGAGGTGAGGCGAGAGCACTGCAGATCCACAGATAGGCAGACGTGACGAGTTTACCTTATTGCTCAACGCTTCTGTCTGTGCATGTGTGCTTTTGGGTGCATTGTTAATATAGAGGTATGCCATCCTCTTTGAGCTTGCACTTAAGTCTTGTTGCACGAAAGCATCAGCCTGGACATGTCCTGCCTCTAGAAGCCCATTAGCACCAGAACACTGTTTCCCAGAACATCTCTCCGCTACCAGAGGTGTTTCTGCTCCATCCATCCACCTCCCAAAAGGAACCAGTTGAGATTTCGCCTGTCCAGTCCAATTTCTGTATGCTGTTTCCCTTCCCCTGTAATTTTTCTCTCTCCTCTCGTCGTGTAACTTCATCATCTTTCAGAGGAATCCTGATAATCCTGCCGCAGCACTAACACAAAAAAGCACCCCCTCCACCTCTAAATTAATGTGCTGAATAATACATTCGTCTTCTTCATTGATCTTCACTGGGCGGAGACTGGAGAGGGAGTGTAGTACGGATAAGTGTGTGTATGTGCGTGCGACGGTCCTCTGAATGGCTGACGAAGCTGTGTGTACTGAGTGAATACGAGATGGAGAGGAGATGAGGGAGAGTGGGGAGCAGAGATTAATCACCTGACAAGTGGATGGAGTGTCCATTTGTGCCTCGGGGACAGGCTGCAGATAGGATGTGACATTCAGGAGCACTTAGGAGGACAAGGAATAGCTAACCGTTCCCACTCGAACACACACACAGGGACGGACTCCTTAAAGTTAGCATACATATAGATATATGTTCAAATAGTGAAAGATTATCACTGTTGATTGAAAGGGTCAAAGGCTGCGACACAATGTTAGAAAAATCCACACCAAGTAAGCTGTTCTCAATTAAATTTCATACTTAAACCTCTCAAAAGCAATACACTACTATAATACAATCCAAGGAAGCACCGCTAAGTACGATCATACTGATGATTGTTGCTTGGAAGTGACATCTAGTGGCGGTGGTAATAATTACAGGAGAACAGGAGGGAGGTAGTATAAAGAGTGACAAAGTCTGCAGTGGGAGGAAATCAGAGTGTATCATAGGTCACTAATTTAAATATGTCATGTTGTATTTCACATAGGTATCTATGTAATAGTAGTAATATAATAATAATACAAGTAATGTGCGTAATTCTTTTTATTATATTTTGAGACTATTGACCTTTACTTAAATTTTACTAAATCTTTTTTGCTGCTTTAACGTCACCAAGAAGTTTTGTTTCAAAACTTAAAAAGCCTGTTTTAAACTGTGACAGTTTTACAACATAAAATAGAACTGGTTTCATGATCTGGGCTACAGTGGTTGCAATCTGAGGCAAAGGTCATATAGGGGGCTCTTCAGAAGTTATTAGATACAAACTTAAAGATGGCAATCACAAAAAAAATACAAAAAGAAAAAACCTCCAGGTTGTGCCAGGACTATTAGTATAAGGGCGCTATTTTCGTGTACCTCATGATTGCAGTCTTGCAAGCACTTTCGGTCATTTCCTGGCCAGGATTGCCTGCACCTGTGGTGCTTTTGGAAACAGGTTGGGATCAGAACAAACATAATAGGTTTTAAACTGGTGGGATTTTTAGATACAATTTAATTTTTTGTCTGGGAGCTGCCGAGCTTTAGATATTTTGTGAACATTTTTAAATCCCCTACCGTCACTGTGTTTGCTTTAGGTTTAATAATCACCCTTAAGATCTGTACAACCACAGTACTGCCATAACTAAAATGTAGATTTAATTTGTGACGTAGCATTCTGTTGTGTCCGTTTTAGCCTGTTGTTTCACAGCAGAATGTGTGTAGAAGAATTAAAAATTAGACAAGTTTGAAATGCACAAGTACACAGAGCTCTCTGCAGTTATTAATCAGTCTGGTGCTTGTTACACAAAACTCAGCCAGCTCATCTGCCTTGCATAATTGTGACTTGACAGTATTTGACATCTCTCCAGTTCGATCCTGCAGCTGAAACAGATGCCTGTAACTAGGACACAGACTTTTAGTAAAGGTAACTTATTGTTGTAGATTACAAAGTACATAAGAGTTGCTCACTATTTTTTCCACTGTGTCTTGTGGTATCACATGTCAGCTTGTTGAAGAATAATGATACTGACTGTTAAATAAGAGTGGAAAAACAAATAAATAGAGGGGTTTGTGAGTTTCAGAGTGGTTTATAATGGTGTGCCTTCAGTAAATAAAGTGGCTGAGACATTAATGGAACACAAGTACACTGAGCTGTCGACCTGCCCCTGTTATCCTTTGAAATATGGTCCTAAAACACAATCTTATATCATTTTCTGCCTGAACCCTGCCTCTGTAATTTGTTATTTCGGAATTGAAGAGAATCTCTGAGAGAGATTTTTTTTTTCAAACAGTAAAGGATACTTTGATGTCCATTCTGCGGTTGGTTTAAAAGACAATTCTCCGTCTGCTCACAGCAGTACATAAGACGACTGATCCCAGCACTCATTTTCTATATTATGAATGGATAATCCCACATCTGATTTCAGCTCCATGTCATTTTATCAATCTGCCAACCTGTTTTGGTGTCTGATATGCTGAAACAGCTGTAAATAGAGCTCTGACTTTGACCTTCACTTGGTTAGCATTGTTAGTTGCTAGTGAGCATCTGTAACTCTGAGGTTCATGTTTTTATAAAAAAAAAAAAAAGAAAAAAAAACTCAAACTGACTTTCTTAATCAGGTACATGAGGTCAAGTACAAGATTTAATGTCATTATGTTGAAGGAGATGTGAAGAATTTCTATCAAAGTAATGACATTAAAATGAATAATTTAAAAATGTAATGCTTAAATAATTTAAGCCCTTTGCTCAAAGGGACATATTTCTACACTTCAGCACATTTTCTAACTTTCTGCATTAATCTCACCATATGGGCTGATTTACTGAAGGTGTTTGAGCCTCATGTTGCTTGTATACACATTTAACTACCTGGAATATGTTTAAATATTTTTGCTGGATATTTTCAACACAAGCTCCCATTCAGTGTGGGCTGTGATTTGACTTGTGCTGTGTTTGGAAACAAAGCTCCTTTATGCTATCAGTGTCGATATCTCGAATCTTTACCCAATGAGAGCCAAGATACACAATAACACGAGCAAGAGACCCACACAGGACGCTCCCTGCTGCAAAGCAATGCTTTAAAGTGGTGATGAGATTTTGGTGTCAAGTTAAATGAAAACATGGGGGAATCTCTTGTATGTCGTATATGAACTTACACAGGAAACACACACACCTTAATACGGCACTTTGTGAGGCATATGGTGTGCAGGGATGTTTGATTTGGATCACAGTTCGGGGCAGGAAGTTGGTTCAGAGTCACCAGAGGCTGCAGGGACCTCAGCCTGTCATTTCAGTTGTTACCCAAACTTCTGTCTAGTGGACTGTATTCACCAACCTAACATTTGTGTCGCGGTGTGCTTGATTGTGTGTGTTTACAGCTAATGAAATATCACAAAACATTTAAAATGAAATCTATATATTTATTCTAATTTAATTCAATATGATTCAGTTTAACATATAGCACACTTGTTCATCACTGACGCAGATTGGTCATCCACAGTCTTTGTGGTGAGTCAGCTCATTCATGAATAATGATGTGTTATTTCCCAGCAGCGGGTCTGGTCCTTTGAATCTACCCATTTCACCAAGTTGACCTATTTGTCTAGCATCAAGACCTGAAACAGCATTTTCTTGGCTAAGAACAACTGATCCAAAAGATGTCTCCTGATATGCAAATAAGTGCCACAGATGGGACTAGCATTGCTGTCAAGCTGTTGTTGAGTATTTTCAAGAAGTATATTTAGCAGACGGCACATCTTTTCAGTCTCACCTGACCTTTTAACTTGTTCTGACTTTCTCCACTTGACCCCAGAAAAACCATGTTGCATTGCTGCAGTCACTGTCGATATCTGGGGAGTCAATCGAGGCGTCATAAAGCTTTCTCCAGAAGGTGAATCCAGACTTTCCCACAGCGCTCCAGTGTAACTGGCCTGCTTCCAGTTAGTCCACAGCTGCACTGACTGCCACCTGCTGCACCACCTGGAGACCAAAGGGACTTCACTTCTGGGCTTAGGGGGGAGGAATGAACCCAAATTATTGTTGACCAATGAGCCAAAGCTGCACTTTGACCTTCTGCCATTATAAACTGTTTACTAACTGCAGTCAGTCGAATATATTCTACATAAATAGTCAGATTTCAGTTAAATGTGAGTCTACATTAGCTAGCAGCCAGCTAATAATGTAGTATTTCCTCTTCATCATTTGCCCATTGTTTGTGATTTTCAACATATGATTGTTGCTGCGAGCAACTGTAATTTTCCCATTAGACTCTGAAATATTATATCTGATGAGCTGCACATCAGTCATGTTTCAAAGCAAAAATTGTCGCTTAAATGTTTCCAAAGCCAACAAAAGCGAAAATGGGACTGGAGATTACACCTGAGAGAAATTACTGGAGCTTTTTGCACATTAAAGTCACCATTTTCTATTGTGTTCTCCATTTTCGAAAAAGACATTTAGAAGAAGATTTATTTCTGCCTGTGAATAGAAGTTGTATGAATTTAAACCGCCTCAGGTACCTGCCAACCTGCCAAAAAACTTCAGTGAGTCTCTGGTCCCAGAACTACTGGAGAAAGACATAAACCACAGCTCTAGTTTCACATCAGCTGCGGTGCAGGAAGAGGAAATAGATGCATGCTGGTATCATCCCAGAGGAGAATCATCTTTATGAAACCCTCAGGTAGAGCAGCGCAGACAATGACTCATATGTAAGAGACTGTTATGGAGGGCTATAGGACACTCATAAAAGCTTCTATTTTAGTCACACTGCTCTGAGAAAAATACCTCCTTTTCAAAAGTACATGAAGCACCACGGCCCTGCAGTCCCATTGAAGAGACACACTGTAAAACTTTAAGGGAAAAGCAAATTCTGTCCAGTATTTATTGACGCTAATGAGGGAGCCACCAGTTCTTTAATCAAGAATTGCTTGATAACTTATTCAGTGACCATCTGGCTGTTCTGAGCACCACCTGCCCACAAACACACAAAATCCAACTGTAACCTTAACCTTAAAACCAGGTCTCAAACAGGCCTTTGATGAAGTGAGGACTAGCTGAAATGCGCTCAGTCTGGTGATTAAAACTAGATGGCCGTAGCCATTTTGTTTCATTTTTTTGAGTGTCTAAAAGTGAACAAGGGGGTGGTGCTCAGTCAGGGTTAAGGTAAGCAAACTCCTGAGTGTCTTTAGGTACAACAGAACACTGGGTAAGACATTTAAGCCACCAAAATGACACAGTTAAGTTTTGAACTGAAAACAAACTGTGAAAGGAAGATGAAAACAGACAGGCTGCCGTGGTAGCTACTTGTTGCTCACTAGGTAGCCACAGCCGAATGAACGCCCTTTTTTACCTTCTATATTACTCATAACATAATTTAGAAAATAAACATCATGCTGTTTTGAGGAAGACTTGAAAGTAGGGATTATTTATAAGTTCATTAGGAAAATGTGAGAGAAACAGGTAAATTTTCTCATAGACTTCTTTTTGCAGCCATCTGTGTCGCCCCCTGCTGGCCTTTATAAAGAATGCTGGTTAAAAGCACTTCCTCATTGGCTTATGTTTCTGTACATTTGAAGGCACCTCCCTTTGCCCCCATGTCTCCAAACTACGGCATCCTATCAGTCTTCATATACCCGATGGGTGTTTTTTCTCCTGTTTCTTTTCTGTTTATCCTGTTCTACTGTCAATTAAATGTGAGTTGACATCGTGGAGAGGAGGGAAAGGGATAGAGTACAGCCTGAGATGCAGGCAAGAAAAAGAAACTGCATCTAACAAGAAACTTCTTAACACCGCCTCTTCTCTTCACCGCGCTCTTGTTCATAATAGATCACAAAAGCGGATCAGATCAGATAGGAAGATCAAATAGCTGGTTTGAAATGTATGGGATCTCTCACAGTGTGGTTTAATGATGACATCCACAGAGCCGGGCCAGAGGTTTTCATTCAGCTCCTATAATAGGCTGGTGGTGGCGGGGGCTGATGGGTAGTCAAAAGAGAGGAACCCCAGGCAAAGTTCCTCCTTTCTCTTCCCTCTCAATAGATGCTGTAATTGAATTATAGCGCAACTGATACTTTTGAGTCAGACCTGCCCTCCTCCCCCTCCACTCTTTCCCCCCTGAGTCTCCTCAAAAGGCACCAGCCATGGAATTTGTCTTGTTTTGTCTCTTGGCTTTGAAAGCAGATGCTAATAAGAAATGGATGAAAAGCATACTTTTTTTGTTCTGAAATGAATAAATTCAGTGGAAAAAGGGAGGTGATAGCTGTTAATCAGCACACTCACTCATTAGAATTAACGTATGTTTGGCATCCCAACAAACAAGCAGAGCATAATTGGTGCACAAAGAGGCCCAATCCAAAAAATTAAGGTTGATCTTTTTACATCAAAAAGCACAGCAGTGCAAGAGAGAGGGAGAGTTAAAAGTAGACTACAAGATGAGAGGAGTGTGAGAGAAGATGTGGGGGGAGAGGAAGGGAGGAGAACTCTGCCTGTTCAAAGTGAAAATGAAAATACTGTACTCTCTCACTTTGGCAAAATCACACTACAGCCCACATACAGTAAGGATCCATCTGTAGACATGTTATCCTCTCCCAGCTGAGGCGCACTTAGTCCTGTTTATAGGTAAACAAAATGTATGACTCAAGACTTAATAATAAAAAGCGTCAACCTACCGACTCAAGCTGCCGCCACTGAGGTGGAAAGTATCTCACTAGAACAGCACACGGAAGCTGTCACATAAGCTGCACTGAAAATCTAATGCAGTATTTATACAGAATTAGGACATTCATCAAAGTACTGCTTGTAACCCTGCTATGTATGTATACATATACGTGGATTATTCTGGTCTTGCATCTTATTTTCACATGTATATGCAACTCCATAAGTTCATAAACCACCAGCCAATAAACCTGCAGCAACAACATGCAGCTTCATTTGCTGGATTATCATTCACTCATTTTTGGATACAAACTGCATAATAATAGAAACATTGGTGTATTGTTCCTTAATTTAATAAAATATGTTATTACTGCTATTTTAATTATCACTACTGTTACTGCTGTTGTGGTTGTGGTGTGGTGTGGGCAATAGTTTTAGTAAAAAACTAGCAATTTCTTAAGAAAACCAAAACAATCCATTGGTAGACCTACAAGTAACTTTTCAGAGATTTGTTATACAGCAAATAAATTATTCACAAATTTAGGATGGGACATTAACTCAAATAGATTGAGCAGAAGATATGATTTTTTAGGGATATTGCATTTGAAATATTTCTTCTACAGAATTAAAGGGGAAAAAAAATCTAAATTTTGGGAGATTTGTTTATTTGCCTTCCTGCTGAGAGATAGGTGAGAAGATCGCACTTCTAATTACGAAGCTAAAGTAAGCAGCACATTAGCATCGTAGTAAGTGTAGTGTAGCTCACTAATGAACAAAGTGCCTTAAATATCAAATCAAATATCAGTTTGAACCTTCTGTTTATTACATTATGGAGATGTTGTATCACCACATGTGGTTTAAAAGACACATATGAGTTGGAGAGTGAAAATAATTAGTCTGAAAGTGTGTAAAAATGATTTAATCAGTGACGTGTAGAGGAGAGCATCTTCTAAAGAGTGAGCTACTTTGAACAATCCAGTCTGAACCGGAAGACTTTTCCCAGATGACTTGTGAGTCTGCAGAAAAAGAGGTAATTTACTCTCGTTTTTTCAGGATTCAGATGTAATATTAATAGCTTTTGCTGACTGGCATTTGATAACAAGTACAGACCTCCCCCCTAGTTAAAAAATCTGTTTGTAATAATACATTTAACAGACAGAGGACCTGCAGTGTGTCCTCACGGCCCTGCCTCGTCCACCTGTAATGGAGAAGTTTAAGAGAGTGCGTGGGCTCCAGCGGAGGCCGTCCTTCAGCTCACACTACCTCAAAAACTCACACAGCCCAGCTTGCTCTTGCATTTATTCATGATCTGCACTACCGCTGGTCCCAAGTGCACGTTTCATAATTCATGCATACTGTACTGTAGCGACTGGAAATGCTACTATATCTGCCTCCACCACTCTGCTTCACTTCATCAGCACGCCAGACTGGTCTATGTTACACTCAGATTATAGTAAACGTCCTGATCATGTAGGGCAAAAATTTAGAATTGTTTCAAATAACCAAAATAATATCTTTAGTTTGACAGTCTAAACACGTAGTAAGCATCCTTTTAAGCTTTAATCTCAGGATGGAGCAGCACACGTTCTTGCTGTTAAATAAGTCAGAAATCTTCCTTTTCTCACAAATCAAGAAGAAAGTAGACCTCCTCAGGGCTAATAAATAAACTGTGTTACCAGGTCTGGTTCACAGTTGCATCAGTCTGATAAAGTATCAGAAAGAGCATCTGTTGCATGTTAAGGAGCCCAGAGTGTGGCCAACAGAGGCTCGAGGTGAATGATGAATGAATGATGCAACTGGACAACAACATGCTGCTGAGCTGCTTCCTCCAACAAGATGACAGTTTATCATTACACAGCAGGTCACTAATTAAGCTCACTTATGAGAGTCACTGTCTTGAAGCCTTGCTGGGCAAACACTGATAAATGATAAGTGAGCTCAGCTTGTATTAAATCATTAATAGTGCTTTCTTTAATAGGAATTCAACTGTATGAACAATTATATTCATCTAAAAGCGTGATTCCATTCCCAGACTAACTGTGTTGTGCTGTTTGAGTACGTGTGGGAGTTTTACAGGAATAATGGTCAGCTATGAGCTGCTGTTTTTTTATTAAAGTCATTACTTACTGGTGCAATAATGGGAATAAACACAAAATGGATGAATCTGTTTTTGGCCTTATGAGCCAAAACAGTATTAGAAAATCTGGATTTTATTTTCGGATATAACACTGATGTACAAATTGACTTGCATCCAAATGACTTTATTATGCATCTGCTTTTACCCGTGTCCTACAGTGTGCTCCCATATTCATCTTTTCTTTTCATTCAGTTCTCTCTGTGGAGCTGCACATTAGCGCAGCAGCAAACTCTGGCAGAGCAGGAAATGAACTTTTATTGAAGAATATGTTACCCCCCCTTAGCTGGATTTAGTGAGCATCCAACGTTGCTTGTAACAAACCCAAACAGCATCATTAGATGATAAAAATAATACATATCTGAGATAATGTTCTATGTACATAACCATTAATAAACAAAAAACATGAGGTCTGAGGCGCCAGGCGGTTGGGTTTGATGGATGATTCAAACAAATACAAATACTTTAAGCCATGCAGAGGCCGCCTTTCAGAACCAACGGTCAGCATTGAATTATTTTAATGTATTTGACTGAAGGTGAAAAGCATTCTCAGCTTACATCATGTATATAACATACTTAACTTACATGTGCCACATTGAGCTACATAAGAATATAAACTCATTTTGGATTTTATTGACATGCATTCCTTTTTTTATTGGAGCCCAACAGGAATATCAGTTGGCAGATGTTGTTGGCCAGTATTGGCCCATCAAAGGCCTGTCAGTATCATTGTATATGCTGTTTGATATGTTCCAACATGAAAACTTTTTGTACACAATATATTAAACAGAAAACGCTGCTTGCCATGATTAAAAGTTGGTGTTGGATTGGTGCACAAGCCTCATTAAAAAGTCTATTTTCATTCCAGCACAAAAAATTACTTCAATTATCAATGAATTTAGTAGTAAGTACCACAAATCTCAAACCTGTCAGGCTCTATTTGTTTGTATAACTTTTTATACCTATGCCAAATATATTTATGAGTATATTTTGCCATGCTGCTGTTTATATGAACAGTAATTTTTGTTATTTTAATTTTATCATTATTTTACTTGCAAATGAGAGCTATATCTCCATGGGACATGCTGATTAAATAAATTGTATGTTATAAACTTGAAAATTCAACCAGCAGAGAACATTTGTCACCAGTCTCATGGCATCCTTTTTTAGAAGTTTATTGGACAACCCTGCACCTTAGAAGATAAAACAGAAGGGTGTTAAAGAGTGATGTCAAGGGGTTTTGACCAAGCATCCATATGTGACAGGCTGGGAGTGGGAGCATGTTAGTGCCTCAGTGAGTTGCAGGAGTTTTTTTTGCACATAAAGGCTGCTCCAATCTACAAAGAGAGGATGTGAGTCTTTGCTTCTAACTCTGTAGTCAACTCCCCACAGCAAGATCAGAAAGTCTGATCACTCCCTGCTATTCCCTTCTGACCCCGAGACTAAATGTTTAAGAGGTGCTCTCCGTGTCCCAACCAGCAGCTAATTTTTTTATGTTTAGCATGTCTAAACTGTCTTATATGGGTTATTTCAAAGCAGAAATGCAGTGACATTTCCCTTTATATAACACTGAATAAGTCTACACACATGGGACTTGTGGATTTTTCTTTTCTGAAGCTGCACGACTCGCTCCGGGATTCATCGGAGAAGTTATGTTTGGGAGCTTGGCTGGATCCCAGGAGCTTTGTGTTTTGATGTTGCAGGATTTGTGAGAAGTGGAAAGTGGAGCAGTAAAAACTATATCCAGGCACAGTGGAATATCACAAAAATATAGTTGATTTCATCAAACTAGTATGTTCGGCTCTCACTAGCATCTTCTCCTATACAGCATGTGAGATTTAAGATGTGGTGAAGGGGCAGATTTACAGGATTAAAAGGTTTCTCCTGTTACCCTGAGCTCTTGTACCTGCAACCCCTGTGCTTTGACTACTGATGGGGACGGGCCCGCTCGGCTACAACTGGCCTCAGTGCGTCGAGCCAAGTGAGCCATCATTTATGTTAAAAAATGGAGAAAGGCTCCCTGTTAAATCAATACATAAACTACCCGCAGGATCCACAGTGAAGGCAGTGGAAGTGACAGGTCGCTTAACAAATGGACGGCGGCCTCCCGGAGCCCGCTGACTCAGCGTTCCCCAGTGGAGGAAACGGCGCTCGCTTCTGCTGCCCCATCTCTCCCCCTCTCCTATCAGTCAGACAGCTCGCTGTGTCTACCTGGGAACTGCTGATCAGAGGCTCTTAAATATCACCAAAGCAAAGAGTATAATTCATAAGAGAGATAAACGCTCACGCTGTCGACACGTTTGCTGCTGCTGGGAATTCAGCCAATATTTGAATAAACCATTCCTGTCTGCTGGTGGAGTATATCACATTTTTGACCATCGGGGGCTTTCATCACAGCAAGTGTTTTGCGGTGCCCACTGCTGTGAGAGTGTCAAATATCAGATATAAAAAGCAGCAGAAAATGATCACACACTGCAGGTACCATCCATCCATCAAGGCTGATGAGATCATAAATCCTTCTCCTTCCCAGCCAGACTGATTTCCTCTCTACTTCACCTAGATGGGTATAAAATGCAGATCAACATGTCCCCCTCTGTCTCCTCCTCCTCCTCCTCCTCCTCTGCTCTATCCATCATCTGGACAGCTGTTCCTCTGCACTTTCAATTCCTCTCCCGTGTGCCGCGCTGACCCCTTGACCCGCTCCACCTGTCGACACACTCCCCCAAAATCTCACATACAGGAATTTGTGACAAAATCTGCAGACATCAGAGTTAGACTGGACCGCCTTCGGGAGGGAAACAACCGGCTTCAAGGCTGTGTAAAAGTAACCCTTTAAACATAAGGATTCGTCTGTAAATTTAATACAAAACTCATATTTTGACCATGTAGAAAAAAATTCTGAAGCATTTTCTGAAGGATAAAGCTCAGTTAGTAGAGCTATCACTGTGGGGTTGGTAGGTTGGTGTTTCCACCTCCACATGTCAAAGTCTTTTTTATTGCAGCAGTAATATCAAACAGTATAAGACACACAGAACAAGTGCTCCTGAAGTAGGGTATAAGTAACATCATAACCTTTTTCTACCAAAAAAACATGATCACTTATTCTGGTTTTACAACATTGATCAGGGTTATACAACCATGGTGGTCACATGATCAAATCAGCGGCTGTGCAACCATTTCCCATGGCTTTAGAAGCCATAGAATGAGATGTGAAATGACATAAAGAAGCTTCAATTGCATAGACATGACACATGAAATGCCCTTAAGAGAAGCCTGTTATCTGCACATGCACCTTCCCCAGGCATCATGTTGAAGATGATGGCCCCCGTAATGCTCCTGATATGTGTCAGTTGCTTTGAAAAAAATAATTGATATTCACTTTGAGTTATTTAAAAACCCCATTTGAGAATTGCTCTCTTGTGAAACCCAAAAAAATGCCATAGCAACAATAATGCATGCATAATGTTATATAATCAGATATTCAACTGTGAATAGTTTCTTTGCAGTGATATTGATTAAAACTTGCTGTTTCTAAACCGATTCAATAGCAAGTCTCTTAAAGTTAATTAAATTGAATGAACTCCAATATTCTTAACATTACTGCCAACCCTTTTCTAAAGCCATTAATTCAACTGATTACTCACCTTCCGAGCAGTCATTGTTCTATTTTCTGAGAGTTTTTGTGAAAAAGGAAAATAAATGTTGACATTATAACAATAAACTTAACTGATAAGGCTTTGGCACAGCATGGGCGTGACCAGGAAATGTGACATTTTCTAGCTAAAATTATGCTTCACAACTATCCATAATGGTAGTAATGCAAATTGGCAACAGTTGCAAAAACTGTTTGATAAAAATGTTTGAATAGATTTGCGGAATACAACATTGGAGTGTGCATATGAAGTCTAGATGTGCTCCAATACTGATGCTCCAGAGTCTGATGATACCTTAACTATGTGCAGCACCCAGGTAAAAAGCTACCTACTTTGCCTCCTGTAGTTTATGCAAATTACATTATCATAGCTTATTTTAGCCAACCCTGCCATGGCATTCTTGCTGCACTTCCACCTTTCCACCATCACAGTAAACTATGTTTCTCACTTTCCTTGGTAGTTGTTCATAATTCTATTTCAAATGTCGCCTTCAGGTTTATTGTCTAAAGGCACATAGCTGAGAAACTAAAATGATCAAGTATGCCAGTATTGTAACACTTTGCCCATTTTACTCAATGTGAAGGGTTGACGCCTTTATTTGCAGTTTAAAACCTCAGAAAACAACATAATTTTGAAAAATAATTCTGTTGCTTTTAGGCCAGGTAATATTTGGTTTATCTTTGAAACTTACAATAGCAGTTTAAAAAAAAAAAGACAGATAAAAAAAAAGACAGAAAACAATCTAGCTTTCTAAGAGACTCAAACATGCAAGATTTGAAAAAGTGATAAAACAAAGAAATACGAAATGTGTTAAAAAAATAAATAAATAAAATAAATAAAAAAGGATTTGGAGGAGCAGCTGACTTTGAGGTCTTGGATTTCAGAGCATCCTTGAAGGCACCATCATGGAAGCTTTGAGAACTGACTCCCTCCCTGTAACTGTCTCCCCACATTATAAAGTAAAATAAATAAATAATAGCTATTGCTATACACAACAGTGGATTACCTTTCCAAAGCAAGTCTCTGTATGTTGATTTTCATTGTGTGCTGACATCGATTGAAATCAAAAGCCGTCCAGTTGTTGGAAAATCAGTGTGAAAACGCATGGTGCCATATATACAGTACCGTGCACAGTTTGCAGTAAGGGGATAATAAATGCAGACGCACTAGTATGTTCCTCTAAGTGCATTCCTTACTCAACCAACAGAGTCTTCACAAATGCTACAAAGTGCTCATATTAGAGGCACACAACAAAAGATAAATACCTGCCTGACATATCAGCCCACCACTACACACTTCTAACCCATTTCAACAGTTATTCAAGTCAAATTGCGTTAATGTAGCTGTAAACATGCAGCAAGTTTAGATTCGTTTTTAGTTCAAACAAAAGAAAATTATGGCTTGTGAGGGAGTAAAAATGAGAATCAGGATGCCTTCCAAACGCCCCATTCATCCCCAAATCTATCATTGTAAATTGCCCCTCTGTATACACGGTGCTACCATAAATTTTGTCACTAGTCACACAGAGGCCTTGAAGTAAACATGCACAGTATGATAATAAGTCAGCACACTACATTTCACGCAAGACTTGCTGTCAAAGAACCAAACATCTATCTCTCTTTCCGGTCGCGGCGCCTCGTCCTGCTCGACACTGAAGTTTTTGCAACGAGTCTATTTATGTACCAGGTATAAGTCAAGGTGAACCAACAACCAGATACAATACTAATTTATATGAGGCCGAGCCTGCAGCCAAGGATGTGTTTGTCTCGTAAAGTAGCGTTATATGCACTGCCGCGAGCAGAAAGATGAAGCTCTGCTCTAAACCAGCCACCTGAAAAACAACTTGGCGGGAGAAGATGGTAGTAAAACACGACTCTTGACCTCCCGTGTTCGCTTCTCTCACATGTGCTGAGGTCTTTGCTCTTTTTCTTCCTCTCCGTTCACAGGTAAGTGCACGAACAACAAGCGGCTGGGATAAAGGTCAGGGGGGAGCACAGTGGGAAATGGACTGGAGATGGAACATTACAGGTGGAATTCCTTTACGATATCAGCTGAAGAGAAACAGAGTTCAGCTTATTGTTGAGTGAATATGGATGACGGCTGCTTTGTGCTGTGGATGGGGGCGGTCTGCTGAGGCGCTGCTGGAGTGGATACAGTTTTGTAACATTTAAAATGTGTTTTTTTTTTTGTAGGGAAACAACAGATGTACTTTTATTGAAATATATCACTGGTAGGCCTGTCAGTAAATTGAATTTTATCATTATGATCTTGGCTTACTACAGTTATAAAAACAAGATGGTCAATTATTGTGCCACATTCCATTCCACAATGATGCTCTTGTTCCTGTCATGTGTTTGAAATCCAGCACACCCTGTCCTTTACAGTATTGGGTGTTCAGACGTTTCACTGAGATACAAACTGGATCATGTTGAAGATACCAACAATTCTGAAAATCTTATTTGTATTCATTATTTTCATTTTATATAGTCAAGTTTTTTTTTGTTTTCAGTAGGTTGTGGAAGCCCACTTCCAACATGATTAATATTAATAATAATACAAGTAGTTGATAACAATAATAGTTTTACCTATTCGTTTATATAAAATTACTTTTCCATCAATGTATATATATATTATTTCATTTATTAATGTTATTTTTTACATTTAGCTTCCTTATTTTGTTCTGGTGAATTATATTTGAAGGTCAAGAACATAAAAAAAAAAAAGATTCAGTAAATGCATATGTTTTCAAACTCAATGAGTAATTGCGTTAATCTCAATATAGACCAAAATAATCCTGATTATGATTTTTTTTTTTTACCTTAACAGAGCAGCCCTACCCACTGGTTCTCCATCTTTTCCTCCAGAGTCCTCAGGCGTTTCCTCCCTGAACCCTTAATTATTGCATCAGTGCTGACATGGACAGCCACTGTACATCCCATCAACGTCTCTTCTGATCTCTCTCTGACGGGTGAAAGATTTTTGGGTGTGCGTGCTTCTGCATCACTCTGCCTCTTTTCATCTCACTGTGTAAAAGTGGTACATGTGTGGGAGCATCACATCACTCCCGAGTTGTCCAATCATACTTGTGTGTGTGTAGCGAACGTGCCTCTGTGGAGAGAGCACTGTACATGAAGCTCCAAACAGAATGAGGTCAGCGGGAAGAAGCAGCCCGACAAGTCCGTCTTTTGTCTCTCGTGCAAACTGGGCAGTGGAATCCCCGCGGGGAGAAGCAGGAATACAACATGTGCATTAGACCTCATAACATCATTTATAACAGGCAGAAACACTTCCACACAAATGGCTTTCACCACAGAGGTTCCCCATTAGCATTAAAGGAGAGAGGATATAAGAGGCGCAGGGAGAAGCTTTACTGCTACAGTAAATCTGAGGAGCAACTGGAGTCTGCATCAAGGACGAAATGACGGCTTTCTGTTCAGTGGAGATCTCACAGCTCCGTGCTTGTGTGTTGAGCCGGTGTATTTGTCAGCAAGTGGCAGGGAATACATTGACTCCCTTGGGAATGTGTGTGTGTGTGTGTGTGTATCTGTGTGTGTGTGTGTCATTGGACCTTCTGGCCCCCGGCAGCCAGCTCAGAGCACAGACCCTTCAGTTCTCTCTCATGTTGTTCGGAGAGATAAAGGCCAGACCTTGTCCATCACTCTGTTATTGGTGAGTCTCTGTCTGAACCTGCTGTTCACCAGGTGAACACCATCATGTTCGGCTCTGAAGGGCACGTGTCATGTGGCATTGGGTTCACTTTTTTCACTCCCATAAATGTGGTCTATTCGAGTGAGAAATCTTGATAAATCAGTCTAAGGATGCAAGAAAAAATGATTTTCTATATCATTAATTGTCTGTCTACCTCAGGATACTGGTCTAAATTTAATGGGCTCTGTCTAGGCTCATGCTACATCACGCATCAACCAGCCCAGTAGCTTTCCTGTAACCCTGCTGACAACCAAACCAACAAAGGATGGTAAAACATCTTCAGATGTCTTGTTGTCTGACCAATAGTCCAAAAACAAAAGAATAAAGACAGAAAACACAAAGTAACAACAAAAGAAAAAGTAGCCATTGGAGAAGCTGCCACCAGAGAATTTTGTCATTTTCTTCTTTAAAATATGTGTCAAAATAATGGATTGGTTATCAAAGTAGGTGCTGATTTATTTACTGTTAAGTAACTAATCAGCTCAAAAATGCCTTATAAAGGAGCATAATTTGAGCCAACAAATGATTCTGAACTAAAATTGATGTATGTAAACTGTGAACAAAATGTGTTGCTTTTTAATCACTTTGATTTTAAAATAAATATAGTTTTTCAAAGTATGCTGAGAGTGAATACGACTTAGTTACCTGAATAGTACTGGATGACTTGAAAACGCACTTCAAACTGCAGGGACTATGATGGGGAGACAAGACACTACAGAGGTCTGGTAAACCCACTTTATTCTAACTTCAAGCGCCTGAGCTTATTTCGTCCTATTAAAGCCTGAACAGATGCTGAATTTAACAGATTTCATGGCAGCTCCCTCTGGAGCAACAAAAGGTCTCATACAACTTTTTTTCACATATACAGTAAAACTCCCAGAGACCTGTAAACAGACTCTGACGTGTAAAACCGCTGGAATTCCCTCTAAAGGAACTCTACAAAAAAAAAAAAAAAAAATGAAGGGCCTGAACCTCATTTTTAACTTTGTAAAAAATTCAAGGCTTTCCCCCTGAGTTATTACTGCACCATCCTGCCACAGGTCATCTCATGATATGACTGTTAAATTGGTTCATATTTAATTGTGTAACCAAATTGGCACATTGAGGAAAAACTGGCTTAAAAACATACTTTAAAAAGTGTACAAAATGCTACGAAATAGTGTAACTTCAGTAAAGGTCAATTAATTAAGGGTTACTTTTAATAAAATCTTCATTTTATGTATCTGGCACTACACTGCAGACCACAGCACAAGCAGTGATTATGCTTCCACACTATACCATGGTTTTACTGCACTGCATGTCTAATATTCCTTTAGCCAAGCAGGCAAGTGTAAAATACAGATTACATCCTGACATGTAGGAAGCTTTACAATCACCACCGACCACAGAGAAGTACCATCCCTTTTCCTGTTAAATTATTTCACAGCAAACTTCTTTATATTGACATTAATGAAGGAGGGCAAAGACAAAAGCTGAGTAGCAGCCAGACAAAGGAATCATAAGTGAATTCCATTAAATGAGTTATCTATCTACTTAAAACAAGTTCTGGCTCACTGAGTGGTGAAATGACATTCAGAGCAGGGTTTATGCACCAGTAAGTGTTCTTCATAGGTAGCCGGCAATTAGGCATGGTAAAACATCTCCAGTAACGTCTATAATTCATCTTCTTGGCATGTGGGGACGACAACATGGGCCGATTGTTTTGTCTCATGTGTCAGAAGATTTCAATGGAAGCCAATCACATGCTTTTTCCCCCACAGCCTTGTCAGTCTGCCATTTTCTGCACAGACAGACAAAAGATGAGGAGGAACTCAGACAGTTTCCAATCAGTGCTGCTGGAGCTCGGCCACCGCTCATTTAGGCTACAAGGCGACCTTGACATTCAGTGGGCATGTACTGTTGGAGAGCACGCGTGCCACCACAAAGCCTGCAAACACATACAGTGCAGAGGACCACCTCCTGTCTACACACACACACACATGCACACTCTCTCTCTGTGTCTGAGCTGCTGGCTGGTTACCACACAGGCCAAGCTAATCCAACTCCAGTGTTTAGTGCTGTGAAGCAGCTGGCAGCACATAAGCTGTTAACAAGTTAAGGTGAAAATGTTTTCTGGCAGGCCACCTCCTCCTCCTTCACACTTTAGCCGGCAGCAGCTCACGGTGAACCTCTTCCACTGACACGTTCAACCTGGCAACCACCGCCGCGGCAGCAGCTCTCACGCTTTCACACTTCCATTGACTTCTGCACACACGCAGGTGCACGCTGGTGTGTAGGTGTACACAAACATGCTCGCACACTGCCGCTACTCTATATCTGCTCTGATGGAAAATCAGAGAGCAGAAACAAGCAGAAGTAATACAAGGAATAATTTATGTGGAAAGCCACTATGCACAAGAGAAGGTTTTCAGTAGCTTTCCTGTAGCGAGCGGCTTAATGTGTGCGGCTTCGCTGCGCTGATCAACTGAAAAGCACTTTTATGGATCATGGATCACGCAGTTACAGTAAAGACCATTTTCCAACTTGTAAATAGTAATTATATTAGCTTCCAAATCATGCTTATGGCTGAATATATCTGATAGTTCTTATGTATTCAACTTGATAATACAGTGTCTGGAATAAAAATAATAGGAATGCTTTTAAATTTGATATCACTTGGGTTATTCGTGTTATGCAGCAACATGAATTACTTTCTCTATATCCACTTAAAATATGACCTATAATTAAAACAGATTGCTTAAATTACAGATTAAGTTTTTTCTCTGACATAACACAAAATAATCCATATTAATTCCTTTTTTTTTTTTTTTTTTTTTTTTAATTAATTTAACTTTTCTTTTTAACCATATGCTTAATTTCAACATGTCTTTAGATTGGCTCGGGAGCAATACAAAGTAATTTACCTAGGCAAGAACATAGCTATCAATTATTTTTTATAGGTAAGGTTAAACTTTCTCAGATACTGTACATTGGGAACATCTCTAGTTTTTTGTACCCTTTTTTAACATCTACTGTGTCCATGGAGTCATTTTCTAACCTTCTAAATATTCATTCATTCATTCATTCATTTTCCGAACCACTTCATCCAGGTAATCCCGGGTCACGGGGAGGCTGTGCCTATCTCAGCC
>JAOWBC010000182.1:1476112-1497488 GCA_028566105.1 Hypoplectrus providencianus
TTTTATTTTCCACCCTGTTAGGTCTATTTTAAACCAGGTTATCATTTGAATGCCTGAGACTGACAGTTAAACATGTCACTGTTCTTATGTGATGAAAAAAATGTGAAAAATATTTTTTTTCTGGTTCAAGTTATGAGGCCCAACTGTTGCTGCATAACTACAACTAATGATGTCAGAAGTTGACATACATTCACATAAGTCATAAACATGAGAATCTTTTCCAACAATCTTCCCATATGATGTGAATGAGACAACCCATGTGTGTTTGCCTCCCTCTTTGACACTTCACATAGCTTTTTTTGTGTGTGTTTGTGTGTGTGTGTGGCTAAACGGATGCAGCGGCCCTGCCAGCCTGCTGATGGCCCACAGCACTGGACTCATGCGTGCCAGCAGCACTGGACAGCAGCACTGGACAGCAGCTCTGTCCAAGCAAAAGCTTTTGACAACATAAAGCGACAACAGAAAAACTCCCAAAAACTAGAGCACAAGTAGGCCAGTCTCTTGGGGAGCCGCCTCCTCCTGCTCCTGCTCCTGCTCCTCTTCCACCCACCCCATCCTGTCCTGTCCTCAACCTCCTCTGGTTCACTCGCACAGCCTCCGCGGGGCACAGCTTGTCTTTTCACAGTGAGCCAATAGTACACTCTTCCACTCTGGTGGAGACCACAGAGCTCAATATACAGTTGTCTTCTACTTCCAACACAAACACAGAGTGGGATTAATGGCTGCTGAGGTGTGTGTGTGTGTGTGTGTGTGTGTGTGTGTACTGGAGCACAAATATCTCTGTGTACAATATTGTTTCCCGTGTTCTGCACAGGTTTGTGTATCTGTGTGCAAGTTGTTGACAAGTTGAAAATGGAAGGCATCAGCAAAACGATGTGCACATCAGTGAGGAGTGGCGGAGTAATAAAGTGGCTCTGATGAAAACTTAATGGCCCCTTCACCTTTATTAATGGCTGTGAGAGCAGGATGGTGCGCTCGGGTTCACCGCTGTACCAACACATGTAGCTCTGCGTAGGAAAGCAGCTCCATCAGCCTCACACTTACTAACAAACTGGAGGAGAAGCTCATAACTGGAGCCATTAATTGACTTACTGACAACTGGAGAACTGGCAAAAAAAGGCTACTCTTTTTAGCCAAACGAGCCTTAAACACAGCGTGCGACACTTTAGTTCAGTATGAAGTCGTTAACGATTGAATATAAATGAGATAATCTATACATACAGAGAAATCTGTATCTGCTCAGTGTTTGCTCACTGCTCCCTATCTGCCTCTGTTGTTCCAACACCTGTGCTTCCTGGTGAAAAGGATCTCAGGCGTTGAATGCTTCTCTCTTTGCAGATGCCTGCGCTACAATCACACGCACAGCCACTTATTAATATCTCCCTTTCAAATGCTAATTCCCATTCATGCATAAATCATAACTCCAGAGGTGGCTGCCTGGTATGGTGTAGAGGTTGTAAAAAAAAAAAGATTTTTAGTGCAAGTCTGGGGGGGGTCCAAACAACCTGCCTGCAGAAACGAATGAATTTATCCAACAACTTGCAGGAGAAGTGAGCGCCCCAGTTACAAGACTTCTAACAAGGCCAATTGTTTTTGCTCTAACAAGCTCACATCTCCCACCAGCACAGCAACAATCTGCAACAACTTTCCTCAGGTCAAGACCCCACAAACACTTCAATGTCGGCCCACCAGTGTGTCATCATACACTTCCATTTATGTATTCATTTGAGGGTGGATTATGAGAAAATGGGCCCCTGAGTAGATATGCATTTATTACAAGACTTTGTAGTTGTTTCTCCTGTTTCTGTTGCTGTTTTGTCTTTTTGTGGTAGTTACACATCTATCTTTTCAGTTTACTTTTCTTTTTCTGTGTTACTTACTAATTGTTCTGGTGTTTTTGTAGTACAGACTGTCTTTGGTAAAATTTTTTTATTCTTATCAGATTTGTATGTGTTTGTGTGTGTCCTGTTTTCTTATTTGAGGTCATTTTGAGTGGCTTTGTGCGTGTTTTGTCCCTTTTCTCTGTGACTCTCTTTGTGGCCTTTTTTGGCATCTCTTTGTAGTTCTTTTGGATCTTTTACAGCTGTTAAGTGTCTCTTTGGAGTTGTTTTGTGTCTCTTTTATGTAACTTTGAGACACTTTGTCTTTGTGATTGTTTTGCCTGTTTTCATATTCATTATGATCATTTTTTATTCCTATTTGTGGCCTGTTTGCATCTCTTTGTAGTTGTTTATATCTTCTTATAGTAGATTCATGTCTCTTTGGAGTTGTTTTTTGTGTCTTTGTGGTGGTTTGATCCATTTCCATGATCATTGTGAGTCTTTATTTGGTCTCTTTGAAGCACATTTGCAGCATTTTGCATCTCTCTGTGGGTGTTTTGTATCTTTTAATAGCCAGGATGCATCTCTTTGTGGTTGTTTGTCATCCCTTTGAGGTCATTTTGAGTGGCTTTGTGTGTCTGTGGTTGTTTCATCTTTTTCCATAGTCATTGTTACTACCTTTGATGTCGCTTTGTGGCTTGTTTGCAGCCCTGCGCATCTCTGTGTACTTGTTTTCGTCTCTGTCGCCTTTTTCTGTGTAGTTTTTTATTTCTCTGTGGTCATTTGAGTCTTCCTGGCCGGTGCCTGTCTCTAATAGCTAAGTGACATTTGTAGTTGAAGGCCAGGGGCCCCCCTGACACTTTGGGCCCCTGGGCCTGTGCCCGGCAGGTTGTCCAGTAATCCATTTATGCTTGTGTGGGTGTTTGTTGTTGGATAGAACTTCACAGCTGTGTACACCATAGGCAGGGAGAATGCAGTGTGGTCCCAAGCAGCCACTCACACATTTGCTAACCGGGTTCAATTTGACGAGGAGAGACCAAATTGAAATTCCTACTGGTGGGGAGCCTCGATCGTTGAGCAGCATGCCAACCCAGAGCCACTTTCTCGGCTTTGATGTGTGTCTGGCGTGCTGTGCTGCAGATGCTGCTCTCTGTATGATACACCCTCAGATCAATGAATCATTTCTTCTGACTAAAACGCACTGCATCATGCCAAATTTGTGAAAGTTGACGTAGGAGGCATCAGAGCCACTGTAATTATTTAGTAGTGTCGTTCAGTTTACTGCGACTCAAATGATGCACATACATGAGTCAATACAGTTTCATTATGATGTGACAGTAAACCCTGACGACAAAAACAACAACAACAACAACAATAACAACAAATGAATGTCTATGGATGGAATAATCAGTGATAAGTAACTGAATTTCAAGTCATCCATGCCACTTTAAGTTATGGATGGATGGAAAATCAGCTTGTTTGATTAAATGTCTCAAATTAAGAGTCAATTTCCTAAATCAGGTTTAATTTTCTTGAGTGAAGGCATTGATTGGACTTGATGTAACTTGAAATCGTGATGATGTGTCCTCATTTATTCATCATTGCCTCTAAAGGACTGCTGTCATACTATTATTTTTTTTCCTGGACACTGTAATACCATATGCCCGGCCCTTCCCACTTGATACCCCACATGCTCTTAGTCATCCACATGTGATGGACATGGGTGTGTATGGACACCTACCTGCCAAGAGCTTGAGGGGATCTCTGCGAATTTGCCCAGACCTCCAAAGGTGTAGCACCGGTACATGTGATCCAGAGACTCCGAGCAGTGCCAAAGCAAGCCGAAGCTCACGGAGTCCTTGCTGTTGTGGTGGTGGTGGTGATTGTTCCTCAGCTGGTCCTTAACAATCCAGGCAGGGGATATGAAGCTGAAACTGCACACGGCGACCAGAGCGGAAGACAGGAGCACCCAGAAGCAGCCCACGCAGCTGAACATGGTGACAGCGTGGGGCAGAAAGCCCGGAGACAGACCCAGATCAATCCCAAACCCTGCTTCTTCTTCTTTCTTCTCCCGGCCCAGGAGCGAATGCATTTGGAGCTCACGCCTTCAAGAGCAGGACTTCAACTTCAGCCCCTGACCAGCACTACATCGGCAGAAAATAAATCAGTGGACATCCGCAGCCGCAGCCCAGTGAGTGTGTGTCCAGAACATCTGGTCTGGACGGATAAACCACTCAGGAAACGTCCAAAACACATCAGCAGGAGGAGTGATGGCGCTGCAATAAAGTCAAGTCATCCGCGCCTCCACTCAGCCTGGAGGAAAGCCCAAACCTGACACACGCGCGCAAAATGTTTGTCACACCCAAAACTGGATGCGCAGCTGTCATGCCAGTGCAGGTGGAGGAGCACTTTCATTCAGACACACAAACACTGACAGGACCTGCAGGAGCTGCTCTCCTCGGCGATCCACTGTACTTGCTGTGCCTCAGCACGGACAGCAGCGCACTTGGCGTTTCAGAAAGAGTGCAACTGCACAACGTGAAGTCCGATGGTGCTAAAATGAGCACTTCCGGGGGGATTTTCAAAGTTAAAGAGGAGAGGCGCGGCGACGTCTGATTCAATGCTCTGTGTATCCCGGAGCAAAAATAATATATTGAAATTATTAGAACAACATGGGCAATACACCTATCTCACACATACGTTCAACATAGTTTAAATAATAGAGTCATTAATAATCGGAAATCAGGAGAATTTAGCCACAGGAGTTAAATCAATCAATCAATCAATCAATCAATCAATCAATCAATCAATCAATCAATCAATCAATCAATCAATCAATCACGAGCATTTTGGATCATCAAACATTCAGAGCCAACTTGATATCCATAGCATTTCACTGTGATGAAAGATGTTCACCTACTAAGTTTTAATTAGCTTCCCAACTTTTCTGATATGTTAATATTAGGGTTTTTAATATGATTTTGTCAGAATACAATGAGGACTCGAGTGTAATAATATAATTCAATTCTAGCCTCTCTAGAGCAAAACTAAAAAGTGGACTTAAAGTTGGCAAAATTAAAAGGTTAAGAAGCACATTTTTACAAACATTTTTACAATTCGATAATATATATTGCTTTTGGTCTACATTGTTGATGAGTGAGGGGGGAAAAAAGCACAGAAATAACTGTTTCGATTCCCGTGATTTTTAGCCACAGGGAGCCACTGCAGATGGCCAGAAGAGCCACGTGTGTCTTCAGAGCCGTGGGTTGGCCACCCCTGCTATAAGGTATCAACAAGTTAAACTTTTGTAAGGGTGTATGTAAACAGGTACACATTTACAACATTACATTTGTGGTTATAAAACACAAAGAGACTGTTTTAAATTCAGGGAATGCAACATTGAGTGCTGATGGTCCGGTAGATAACGTTCACTTGATTATAATGTGTACGTTTAAAGAGCCCTTGTTTAACAAAAATACTTTTATTCTGAAGGCAGAAACCCACTTTTCCGGTGCTTTGCGCATCTTTTTTGTAACTTGACAGATTAGGCGTGAGATCGCAGGTACTTGTCCAAATGCACCTTGCACTTTTTTATGATCAGTGTTCTGTGCATTGATACGGCTTTCGACAAGACAGCGAGACATCTTTTAGTAATAAAAACAGCATAAGAAAAATATTCTTTAAAGGTTTTTTTTAATCTCATTGAATTATTATTCTCCGTAAACAAATACTTCTCAGCATCGACATGTACAGTAAAAGTGATTATTGTTGTCTTCATTGTTTCACTGACACAGGTCTGCGTGAGTCAATTATTGTAACAGTATCTCAGCCAATCAGAGCTCGGGACAGGGGCTGTCAGTTTGTATGGATGTGGGCGTTGCCTCTCCACGTGCAGGTAGCCTTAGTCTGGAAACCACATTAAGGTAAATGAAAAGCAGCAGAAGCTCGTGGAGCTTTAGCATGTACAATGTGCGGTAAAATAGCATAAAATAGCTAATTGGTGTAGCACCTATCACAATAATTAGCTTTAACTGTAGGCTCATATATCCTTAGAATACACACAATTTTTAGGTAAATTATTTCGGGCTCTGTTGGGCACTCACAGAGGTTATAATATACTGTACTGTCATTAATACTTCACACAGCGAAATGTTGCCGACACAGGAGACCTTTGAAAATAAATTCAAATTTTCAATGCTTTATACCGTGCTCAAGGATTTATGTGTCCTTTGAGTTGAACTGAAATTTACAATTTCTGGATTTTCTAGACCTGTAGAGAAACCACAGTAGCCTTGTTGGAAAACTCGACATACTTATGTCATAAGACATTTTGTTTCCTTAATATTCCTTTTTTATGTTTTACTTTAACATGGCAATATACAGTCAACATTGCCCCCAACTGGTCAGAGGTGATAATAGGTCACATTTAGGTTGTTGGTATTAGGCTTGTCAATTTTCCAACAATATGGTTTGCTTTATGGTTTTTGCATGTGAACCAAAAGAAGAAAAAAAAAAAAAAACATGAGCAACTGAGCAACACTGTACCAACAGTGAAATATGTAAAATAGAAAAAAAATGAGGACAAACATACATTTCATAATATATGTATTTAAATCAATCACAATTTAAATATATTATAGATTAAGTACACATACATATATGTCAGAAAACATTAGTGGTACATAGTACCAAGAGTCTTTTCTGGTTCTTTCCATTTCTTGGTAAGGCTCTAAAGAAATTTTTTTTTTTTTAAAAAAAGGAGGTTTAATTCACTGAGCACACTTTCCAGTTCAACAGTCCAGTCATCACTGAGTTTTGTTTCAGTGATGCATAAAAAAAATAGCGATCACCTTAAAAAAAGGACTAACATTAATATATGGAGTAAACCAGAAATCTACATATATATATAGATATATATAACATTTAGGACATGGAGTCTGGAGATTTCCAACACAACTGGAGCACTTAAGTTCATTAGGAGTATTTCTTCTTCTACGCTCTGTAAAGGTGCCAAGGAAGTTCATATTGGAGGTCAGCCAGTCCAAGAACTGAATCAGCTTTTCTTCTTTTTCATTGTCACATTTCCAAAATGTTCTACAGTACGTCAAACAGCCAAGGTAGGACAGCAGACAACACTACTCAAGGCAGGCTGAGGGAAGTGTATGCAAAAACTGTACAATGCTGATTTTCACCTGCCTAAGCCTTATGTGGCTGACCCTTAAGAGACAATTTTATCTAAAAACAAGGAATGGTCATAAAAGATGTGGGGAGGAATGCAAGACAGAGCGGGGGTAATTTCATCTGTTACATCCTCCATAGGTCCAAGACATTTTTCAGACAGTATGGCTACGGCAGCGCAGTGGTGGTCCTCACTGACATGATGCATCTGCGTGCCGGCTTTCTTTCTTTTTTCCTTCTGGAGTGACTATGGTCTGATGCACGTGCTTGGATTTGCTTTACCTTTGGCGACTACACTTGTACCTTCATAGTGTTATGGAGTTTGAAGATTGGAACAAAGGTGTACCTCCAACTTTTCCATTAACCCATACGTGAACAATCACTCACCCAGGCTAACAGCCACACACATACATGTACAGACACACGGCGGGTTAGGGAGGTGATAAAATGCCTTGTTCATTATCGGAGTAATGCAGTTCATTGTAACATGAACGCTGTGTGCAGTTTGCCAGCATCTGCAGGGAGTGACAGTCCTTCGGTTCCTCCGTGGGGTCATAACTGCAGACATACAAAAGAAAACACTTAGAGAACAACTGCAGTTATTCCACATATCACTGCACAGGTTGACAGATTACTGACTGAGGCTCTGTACCTTGGTGGATTTGCCAGGACTGTCGTGATTTGACTGGTGGACGACGTCGTTGACGATCATCTTGGCGATCTGCCATGCCATCTCCTCCTGGGCCTTGATGGCAAGAAACACAGTTTTAACCAAAGAATTTTCAATTTCATTGTTTTACAGCATTCAGAGGCAGGCTCTGACCTGGGCTCTCATCATGTACAGACACTTTGTCAATGACAAACATGTTATTAAAACCTTATGCGTTCTGTTCAGCAGAATAATCTTCATAAATGAAAACTTTTATCATGTTTGAGGTGTTGTTGCATCTGACTGGAGTAAAAAACGTTTTGCTACAGTGAACCAAACCATGGTCACATGACTTTAAAGTCACTACCGTTATGCTTCAGAGAGTCTCCAACAAGCTAGCTAGACAGTAACATAATAAATAGTTAATTAACCTCATCTACAATTGCTGCAGTTTGCAATTGCTCTCAAAATACAACTTAAGGCTGTAAGATGGAGTGAGAGAGAATGGTCCATGTTCAGTGTGATGACATTTGTTATCCAATGGAGTCACATTTAGCCACATGTTAGCAACCCCCCCTTTTAAGATAATAATACAAAAAAAAACAATCACAAATAGGGTATTTACTAACATACTTATGTCGTAAAACATAACAAAAGCAGCTTGTTTAACCACTGACCTTAATTCAGACATCTACTCAAAAACCCATTCAAAACCCTCATTGAGTTTGAGAGGATAGACCCCAGGGTGCTACAATCCTAATTTACTCCATGGTTGAAGAATGCATTCATTTTGCGCCCAGACTGGCGAACACAACACACACGAGGAGCTTCTTTCCCTGCTCAATACACCATTACTCCACTCTGTCTTTACATTGCAGGTAGTAATTTGCTGCTATATTAATGTTCTAAATGTCTTTAAATAAATCATGACATCAGTCAAATTGTGAACACATGCCACTGAGAGCTTTGCTATGTGCCTCAGACTGCTGAATCATTTATGAGTATGTTAACATCTTGTGGCCTCACCTCATCTGAGTTGCCTTGGACCCATTTCTTCATGGCTTGAGAAAACATGGAACCTAAATGAGAGACGAGACAAGTCTGGATGAGACAGTGAGACTGCATCAGCAAGCACAACAGTACATAAAATACAGTGTCTTCATTTGAGCAAATACACTGCACCAGTTGCAGGATGATTTAAATTTCTAAGTGTGTTAATCCTGACAGATTAACAGAGCTATGTTTACTGTCTGGACCAGTTATTCCACACTTACATTTCTAGTACTCTATTCTAGACCAACAGAAAGCACTCTTAGACATAATAAATAAAGATTCTGTATGTTGTTAGATCTTAAGAGTAGTGGAGGCTGTTTTCTTCTCGAGAGAAATGTTCTTAAATATTTCAAAAGGCTATGAGCTGAAAGGAGAATGGGAGCAGTCACTAGATGAGGTTTATATTCATGGGCACAGAGTCGAGGTTTTTCACTGCAAGGAGGACTGTGATAAAAAATGACATGAGTGAGGGCAAATACTCAGAGAAAATAATGAGAAAGAGAGAGCTTAACAGGTAGAAGAGAGAAAAACAAGTGGGAGTCTATCATGCCTTTGGATTTCTTCACATCCGGCTCTGGTTCTGCCTCCCTGATGAACTGGCCCATCTCATTCACCTTCCCAAATGTCATCCTTCTGAATGAACACAGATGAGGGGAGGTTGAGGACAGAAGACAGAGCAAATGGGACAAAACTGAGCCTCAGGCACACACTAAATTGCGTGTGCGTGTGTATACACCTATCCAATCGATTCAATTTCAAATGAGAGGGGAAAGATATCTGAGAGACTACAGCTTAGTTTTACATTAAGATCATTCTCTTGAATTATTATTGGACAGGATTTTTCAAAGCACTCACATAAAACTCTCTAAGAGCGAAGCAATAAAAACAAAACAGTAACATGCATTAAAGCCAAGTGGCAGTGGGGGCAATCAAAGGAACATCAAATGAGAGGAACATCAAACTTAAAGAGAACAAGGGAATTCGAGAGAAAATACCAAAAGACAAATTAGATAACAGCACGTCTCAAAAGTACATTTAAAGAGATTATGTAAAATACAGACATTAGCCTGTTTAAAGCCCTAATGGTTAGATAAATCCATCAGACACATGAGACACACAAAACTCACCCAGCATATGGCCGCTGGTACAAAGACTCTGGGTCCAGGCTGGCAACGTCCACCGTGATCGCCTCGTCAAAGTTTTTCAGGATCTTGATCGCTGCTCTTTTGGCACCTTGCTGTAGTGTATAGACACCATGAAATTAATCAGGTTGCTGTTTTATGTGTTCTTGTTTGTTTCTATGAAGACAACGAGAGCTTCATAATTAATCAAAATTTGATTGAAATTGCAATATGAACTAATGCAATATCAGATTTGCAGAAAGGCTTATTACATGTTTAATGCAAAGTCTTTTTAATTAAGTATTGTGGTTCTGCAAGAAATCCCAGCCTATGAATCGTATTCAACAGACCAAAATCCAAAAATGAAACCAAAATCAAAAATGGCATAAAGAGCTTCATAATTTTTTTTTCAAGAAAATTAGAACAACAGGAAAGACCAAAATCCTTTGGCAGTAACAAAAATATCTCAGTCATTCATATAATGAGGCTGAACATTCGTAAATGTCAGCAGGCAGAGGAACGTCCCTGCAGGAGCTGAAGATGTGGGTTAAAGTGAGGGGTCACCTGAGTCTGAGAGCCCTCGCTGGCATTTGAACTTGAGCGGTCGTTGTCCGCGGGCCCACCCTGACCTGGAGCGCTGACATTCACAAACTCGTCCGCCCGCACCGAGTTGATGAGGTCACTCAGGTATTTGTAGTAAAGGTTGCTAGACAGGAAGCCTGGCATGTAGACCTGAACAAATGCAACAAAACATTACTCTGTTAGAGAATAATGAGCTCCGTGATATATTTGTGGGCACAAGTAACAAAGGTTTGTTACTGACCTTTATGAGCTAACAAGTGTTCAGCTTTCATTTCATTAACCTGAATTTGTCAGTGACTTACACACGAAACCTTTAGGAGGATCCTATTAAATTCAGGAAAACAGTTCAAGCAGGTGACTTTGGAAAATGTCTTATTTAAGGTTTTTAAAGTGCAATGGAAATTTACTGAAGGCTTTTTAGGTGCTTTACTCCACATATCTGACCATTCCTCATCTCCTTTCATAGAAAAAGATAGTCAAAGAAAGATTTGAGATTTGAGAATCGGACCTTCTCCATGGTGGTCCAGGCCTGTCTGAGTGGAGTGGTGAAACAGTCGGGGAGTGGTCCCCCCTCTCGGCAGATATTTGACTCTATCTCCATCCGTACAGAGTCGCCAAAGCCCAGAGGGTTGGTAGCCTGGAGTGAAAAATACCTGCAAAGAAAATCACATAAGCAAAAAAGATCATATTTATGAAATATTAAATATTACATAATCATTAATTAAACTGTGGCAAAATCAACTGTCAATCAAGTGTGCTTTGTGAAACACAACAAAGAAAACTTAAATTAAAAAAGCTGAAGGAGAAACTGTGCCGCTTCACAGAAAACTAAGGGTCATATTACTATAGACTGGTGACTGGCCTTTTACCCTCTCAGCCTCACTTATCTGCTCAGGTTACCACAGGGTGAGCTAGACTAATACAAATGAAACTAAATAACCAACTCATAAAATTTCTCAATAGCTGCAAGTAACTCCTTTAACAAAGGATGGCTGGACTGCAACTGTCAGTGAAATAAACTGTATGAAGAAACCTTCACCTTGAGGTTATGATATAAAAAAAAATCCTAATGTAGATGTAACATCACTGAAAGACTCTTTAGTTACAGGATTTTTCCCCCTCACAATTAACATAAATTCACTCAAGAAATCTTTTTTTTTTTTTTTTTTTTTTTTTTGACAAAACCTTCCTCCCTTAACTAAGCAGAGCTCTGTCACTTGCTGCTTACAAGGTCATCATGAAGCACAAGAGGACGGAAAATAAGGAACAACACCTACTTGTCGTAGAGGATCATTGCATCATTTTGAGCCTCCTGGCCATCATACTGGCCCTTTTTAGCTGCTAGCTGGTTCTGGAAGTTGTCAGCTGCCAGCCAGAATTGCAGTACATTCATCGCCTCTTCCTTTTCCATGTACTGCAGGGAAGGGGATGGAGAGCACAGAGCAATTCAATGGAGAGTCACTGTGTTTTTTTGCAGAATTTACTGTATGTCAATGCATTTGCTGACAGAGATAATATATGTTTACTCTGAAAACCTTTGCACTTCTTTGTGTATGGCGTCCTGGTGTTTAATTGTCACTGTTGTATCATACTAATAGGTGGGGATATTGTGAAGGAAGCACCCACTGGGTTTTTTGTGTTTAGTTATATTTACTGTGTCCTCAGTTTATTGCTGCTGTGACAACAGAAATTCCCTCTAGAGTGGACAAACAAACAAACAAACTACCAGGAAGTGTTTTGTGGTAGTGGCAAAAGACAGTTCATAATGAGGAGTCAAGAAAGGGCACAGTTTGTGTACAAAAAACAAAAGGTTGCAATGGTGTAAAAATGTGTTTGTAATGAGGAATAAATCATGTCTTGGGAACCACTGGGCCCACTCACCTCTGAGAAGTAGAAGAGAGCTGACTCACAGAACAAGATGTCAGCCAGGAACACAGAGCCACTCGTCAACACTTCGATCTGGTATTTACAGAAATGATGGCTCCGCAGGAATTCGCTAAAGTGCCTGGAAATCAAAGAGCAAGTGGGAGATGAATACAGGCTCCACTGTGGATGTTAGGGTGGTAAAATGACAAAGGGCTGGAGCTGCACGTTAATCTTAACGTCAAAACATAGCAATGTGAGTATTAACTAAAGAAAATTGACAGAAACTCACTGTTGCTCCAAGATGGCAAAGACTACCGACTGTGCAATGACAAAGCAGTTTGGGTCCACCATGCCATCCTCTCCACATATCTTAGCTACACAGAGGAAAGACAGGGTTTCAGATAGCTTAGTTTTACAGTTACAGTTTTTGGGATGGCACATAAAAAAAAATATGTACAGTAATCTCTCTTGGTAACTTCTGTATCTTACCAACTATGTCGTTTCTGATCTGTTCTGTGATGGGGATCGGCCTCACTGCGTCTGGTGAGATGTACTTAGTGAAGATGGTGACTGCATCTTTTTCTATACCTGAAAAACACACACAAAAAAAGAGTTTATCATCCAGTGGTGCTACAAAATATAACCCAGAAGCTGACAGATGGTTTGTTACACAGAACTATCTGAGACTCCATCATTGTAAACTATTACTCAGCAGGTGTTCTGATGATTATCTTCCACATTGCTGTTGTCATTGTTGATTTGAACGTTGACTTAAAGTGTTGTTACTGTTTATCATGCACACCTGCATTATGCCTTTAGCGATCAGCAGATCCTCACAGGCACTGATTAGTCAAATAACTGATGTTCAGACACAGGCACAGTACTTGAAGCCTCACAAGAGGGATTTGCAAACTTGTGACGCTGTGATTCTTTTGTGATCTTGTGATACTGCAACAATCCAGCTACATACAATCTGAGTATGTTCAAAAGATAAACTTATATAAACAGAAAGGGTGGTTTAAAGACTTACTTTTCATGAGTTTGTCAGAGAGGTCTCGCAGAGAGCTATTCGACTGAACTTTGTAGGGAGTCCCTGTCCTTGAGGAGGCCTGTCTGCTGGGGGTTTCTGCTCCAGGGGTGCCAGGTCTCAGGCCTGCTTCTGTGCTGGAGGAGTTCCGCCGCTCTGGGTGGACCGTCGGGCCTTCGCTGCTACTGTCCCGACTGAGAGCGTTGGGTTTGTGTTGAGCGATCTCCGAGAGCTCTGAGCTGCCTGGGGAGGCAGGGACGGGCTCAGCCAGCGAGCTGTGTTTGACAGAGTTCAGGCTGTGTGCTCGCACCCGTGACCAGCTGGTAGAGCGGAAACTCTCTGCCTCCAGCCAGAACCGAACCAGGTGGTCAGCACCCTGTAGTTCCATAAAATGCATGTAATGGGGTATCGCCACGTTGTCCCGAAGGACATGCTCCACAGTCTTGGACAGCCGAGAGCGGGTCTCTTGGGGCTGATAGTTCACACTGGAGTGACCTGAAATATTAAAATGTTCACACAATGAATCAATTAGCAATAGCTGTAATGACCATTTAACCAGACACATTACAACTGTGTCAATGATATGTTTCTAGCAACATAAAGATTAAAAAATAGCAAAAGGAAGCTTAAGAATGTAAAGACAAATACATTCACTTTCTTTACAGACATAATGTGAACGAATAATGGTTTAAGGTCTAAGGCAGATTTATACTGCCTATAAGCTGAGGCTAGACACTGAAGTATTCCACTTTAATGACAGACTGAGCAGCATGCTTTCTATTATTTACAGGTTTCTACTTTCATTATAGAAGGAAGATAAAATGTGCATTATATTGATGGGAGATGCAACATGAAGTGAAAGATAAAAAGTGGATTCTCTGTGTTCTCATCTCAGATTTTCATTGAAAATTTAGTCCAGACTGAAGGCTGACGTGAGCAGAATTTAAACTCCTGGATATTTGTTTTGAAGTCTTGAGATTTTCTGGCCCACTCTCTGTCTGGTGGTGGCCTTAGACTATGCAATTTCACAGATGATTTAACACAGACAAACTTTTCAGAATCACACGTCAGCAGCATCTGTGTGTCCTGTCCATCCTCTCATTCATGCGTGTATGAAGTGGTCAGCAATGACCATGACAGCCATAGAAACCTCTGACAGATTCCAAAATCCTGTCAGGATGCTACATCATTAGAGAATCAAACAGAGACGGCCTGTTTGAATAACATCCACCATCCTGAGGGACTGCAAGTACAAACATACACACACACACACTCCCAGAAAACAAAATAAACAGGGGAGTGTGCTTATTGAATACAAACCCAACACTTGGTGGATTATGAATCAGAGCACATCAGCAGTAGTTAGACTGAAGCGTGGGCTGAGGCTTCGTGGTGTTATGTTTGCTCTTCAAGAGGTGTCACCCAGTGTGAGGTGTTTAATCAATCAGCCTCTTCAGATTCCTTTAAGATCAAACAGTCAAGGGCACCTTAATACCAAAAGCTGCTAAAATCACAACAACGAGAGCTGCGTGTGTGTGTCTACATCAGATCATCAAAGAGCCTGCTCCATTTGAATATCTTTTAAGAGTCAGTCAATGTCTCTTGCAATGCCCCCGCACATGTGCTACATCTGCTCTATACTCTTTCAGCTGCTATCAAAAGAGAGCAGTGAAATCATATCATCATGCTCTAATTAATGGTCCTCACTGCCAGTCAACTTTCACAGAACACTGACCAGTAAACTCTCGCTAGCTCCAGCAGCGTTCCACCAAACCCTAATAGCCTTTTCTTTGTTGAAAAAAGAGTTTGTAAGTCATGAAGTGATACGCCTTCTTGAAATAATGGAATAGTATCTCAATATAATGATGTCGTATCTCAAAATAATAACAAGCTTTCTCAAAATAATGATTATGTACCTGTAAATAATAATAATAATAATAATAATAATCAACTTTACCAAAATAGACTTAGTATCTAAAAAAAAACAAAACTAAAAACATTAATTGAAGATAATGAGAACATTCTAAAAAGAAACATTATTCGTAGGTATGAAGTTATTCTTTTCGCATTTTAAGACATTAGCATATCAGTTTGCATATCAGGATCTCTTTTTTTTACCCACCACATTTTCAACATTGGGTTTCCATGGTAGCTCTAGGTTTAACTGCCCTGGCTGCCTCCAAACTAGATCAACTTGCCTTCTTGAATACTCCCCCCTCACTTCCTTCCTTTCTCTTCATGGTGTTATAAAAAACACAGCCCAAAAGTCCACGGTGCCCAGTGTGTTTCACTGCGTGTTTGTTGTCTGGGTTGCTGCACAGGTTCCTCCACCTGGCGTCTGACTCATCCCAGCTACTCTCTGGGCAACTTGCTCGAGCAGTTCCTGTCGTTGCTGTTATTTTCAATGTCAGCCAAACTACATATTCACCTCCTAATGTGAAGGCATCTAGCGTACATACCACAAAACTAATTTTAGAGTACTTCTGAAGAGAGGGAGGAGCTGGTTGTTCATCACATGACCACACCAGAAGAGCGACAGCATTATCTTGGCGGGCTGTGGAATGTCTGGGTGTCCGTCAAAACTGGTGCATTAAGTTGTGGGAGTGCATTACACATGATTAATGAAGGAGTGTTTGCCAATTGCACAGGAGAGTGAATGGTTTAAGTAATTTCAGTGATGCAAGAGTCACACACAGGCATGCTGAATCTATAGCATGGTACTGTCAGAAACCTAAGCACACCTCTGAGGCTACACAGGAGTCAATAGAGCATGTTTATTTTTCCCCAGATGATGTTCCTTTTTATTGTTTTCATTTTACCTTGCATTCATATCTTACTCACTATTTTTTTTTGCCCTATGATGTGCTTGTATTATTTGGTAGGCCCTGCATCATGCTATGATTAATCTCACTAAATTATTTGCATTTATGTTGTAATACTTGGTTTCAATAATTCTGATATCACTCTATTAATCACTTAGTGGTTGATAATGTTTACACAGTACACATATCATCCTAACCTTCTTTGAAGTTGTGACATCAGAATTTATTTAGTTTTTTAATTATACCTATATTCTGAATTGAACCAGCTGAGAAAGCAAAAAAATATGATTTCTCACAATAAACCTCTTGGGAATGTTGTTAAATGTTTGGTTGTGCTGTCATATGTTCTTTCTAAATGCAAACTACAAACACATAAATGAGCCAGGCTCCGTACCAAGATCTCCAAAGTGCGCGGCCTCCATGTGGCTCGGCTGTTTCTTGAGGATGGCGGTGCGACCGCGGGCGAAAGAGTCCATGTTGGCGGAGATGGCGTTGATGGCCACATGGCTGGGCCCAGCAGCTTCCTGGATAGCATGGTGGTTCCTCAGTCCAAGTGATGGAGAGTGTGGGCTGGGTGGAGCTGTGAGGGGAGGTGGAAAAAAAATTGAATGAATTTGAGTGGCCTGAATGTATGACATCAGTTTGACTAGTATGAAAAGGTCTTTGTGGGGAGGGTTTTTCAAAGCGAACACTCAGACGCCTCAGGGTGTGATGAGAGATGTTGGAAAAGACAGAACGCTCAGTGTTTTTTTCTTTACTGTGATCTGTATATGTTTCATTAGTAGCTTGAGGTCAAAATGTTGTTCCTTGTGATAATATGGCCATATAATATAATACCATCACAAAAATCCACAGCATTCAGGCATTCCTGAAGTGTCATTTTAAAGGATGCCATGAAAAAAAAAAAACATTTTCAATGCAATAGCACTGTATGACACATTCATACCCTTGCATAAGTGATGATGAACTCACCTCGACTGACTTTAGCATCTGTCACTCTCTCTGGTTCTTTGCTTTTGGCTGTGGGGAGAAAGATGAGAGCTGCGTTGTAACTTAAGAAGCGCACAGCATTTTGATACACAATACAGGGCGACACCAGCAAGCACACATGTCATTCATAAAGTAGGTGTGCTGTCAGCGGAAACTTTTTAGCTCACTATCTAGTTGCGTAGTTGCATAATTACATAGTAAGGAGACAGATATACTAGGAAAACAAATAATTTACTGCAGACCTGTTTCCTTGTGGCTGCCGACAGTGAGAAAAAAAGGGAGGCAGTGTTCTGATATGTGAAAGCCCCCTCAGTCCGGCTCATTATATAGGAGGCAGACTAAGAGGGCTTTCATACTGTACGTCAACAAACTTCTTCCAAAGACTTGTGACCTTGGTCTATCAGCTCTTGTGGGTCCCAAGCAGCAGTTTAAAGTCAAGTGGAGTTGATTGCCTTACAGCTTTGACTTCTAAGAGTTGATTAGGTATTAATTAAAAACATGGCGCAATGCAAAACTATTTAATGCTGAAAATATTTGATGCTATCACAAAGCTCTGCAGCTAACTGTCAAATAAAAAATGACAAATGTAGCCTGCAGTGAAATAAGTGCACAGTGGCAGACAGGGTGGCAAGCACTTATTAGAGTGACTCACCATTCATATCTTCAGATTAGGCTGTTACTGCAAAGGGCAGTCAGGATAAGTATCAATTTCTAGCACGGACATTACAAACTGGACTGGGAGGCTTGGACAGGAGGACAGAGACATTCTGGAGAGAGCTGTTGGTGTATCCATGTGTCAGCTCAGAGTCAAAGTCTATGACAGGCTTTAAATCACAGAGCTTTTTCAATAATGTGCTGTGCAGAAATTAAACATTGTATAAATCAGGGTTTCCATTATCCAGAAATTTCCTTCATCCTTTTTCTTACTGTGAAAATCAGCTGAAGTCTGACATTTTTAAATCTCTCACGTCTAAATGTATAGAAAATTAATCCCCTTTAAAATGTACACTTTACAGCAGAGACAGTGAAAGATATCAAATGACATCAACTAGAATAGTTTGTGGCTACTTCTTTCATTCAATTTAAATTTTTTTTTATTAAATGAGAAAGATGGAAGGTGGAAATGATTTGAGTTCAAATCAGCAGTAGCATGACCTAATTAACTTGCTGCGAGCTGAAGGGCCTACATGTATTTCTTGCTTTTTATTCTTGCTTTTTCCTTTTTTAATCTGATTTTCTCCATGCCTAAAGCTCAAGGCAATTCTTTGTGTTTACATGTTTGCATGTTAAACCTATGCTAGAGAAGCGTACTTATTTACAGAAGTTAAAGCATGGAATGATTTGTGAGCCTAAAAAGTTGTTCTGGAGGAAACATGTTCATGGATTCAATTAAGTTTTACATGAAGGTAAAATTTGGTTAGATGGTGTCTGGGAACCATTAGTCAGCTATTAGGCCTGCACTGATAAAACCATAATTAATCCAAGTCTTAATGTCGCTGTGCTTATATTGCCTTCCTATAAATTGTTCTAAGGCTCAATAAAAACATAATATTTTATCGGAATGTCTCCCATGTACCTGGGGAATCATTCAGGACATGAGACCTGGTACCAGTGTTTTGGTGATGGAAACCCTGGTAAAAAAAAAAAAAAAAAACACAGACGATGTTGCTCTAAATAACTGTTCATCTGGCCATCATCTGTAATTACAATGGATGTTCTGGTTATGAAAATAACTAGAATGTCAAACAGAATTGATGGGAATATATTATGAACTACCTTTATCAGACAAGAGCATCTACAGCTTTATATCAGAAACAACCATCCCCTTGAAGCTGAAGCAGCATGGGGACTCTCTTCAGACAGGCTGTAACTGTGCTCTATTGACAGCAAAGTACTGAGACTTGCTACATTGAAAGAAGCTCTTTGACTCTTGCTTTTTAGAGTGTACTGAAATTGTTTCAATGACTGATGGGAAGAGATGTTGTGTGGGAAAAACAGAGAATTAAGTAAATAAAACTGATGAACAGGAAAGTTCACCAACAATGTCAGAATAAAGAAAGTACAACAACCTAAAGAACCTATAGAACGTTGTCTCATACTATAGTTACACTATATTATGTACACTTAGGTTTTTTTTGCAAGACTTTCACTTCAGTTAAAATGAACACACTTTATTTTAGTCAGTCTTGAGCGTCATCCTAGTTCAGAGCATTATGAGCACACTCTCTAATATTTCCTCATTTTGGAGACCTGCTGTGTCAGCTGCTTTGGCTGCTATAGCCTCTGAGGAAAAATCTAATCTCTCTCTTGAAGATGAACGACTGTGGTCTAGTTTTAACAGTGAAGTTACTGTGCACATTTCACCATTACACACAAGTGAACTTCAGTTAAAATCTGTTTCATAACCACTGCCTCACAATTCTGCCCTACAAGTGCTTTTCTCTAAATAGATTTAATCGAGAATATATTGCCTTCACCATGGTAAATATGATAATATTTGATTCCGTCAACAAAAGAAATAGATGTAAAATTGAACTTTATGGTCTTTTGGGGGGCTGTAGGTCATGGTGCTGTTTATTTTTTTTGTGTTATAAGGAGATCTTATTTCTTCTTTCTGGGATTTGCTCGACCCTCATTTTTATAAATGGTCTGCACGAAATGTAGGATGCACATCACTGGCAAACGCATTCAAAATAAAGCTTTAGTTCTTTACAGCCGTTTCAATAAAAATGCAACGTCATAACCTCTAGAGGTAGAATGCTTTACATTGCTGAAATAAAATACATCAATTTTCGTGTTCCAAATAAACTAGCAAATGAGTGGAACAGTGGCACATCACAGTAAACCATTGTACATTTTAAAGAGTCCTGATCAACTAGTGGTAAGCTTGTCTGCTTACCACTAGTTGATACCCAATACTCATCGTTTAACTTTTTAATCCTTGAAATAATTACTGATCATGTAATGGTTTATAACACACAGTGCAGGTCAGATTTAATCCTTCCACTTCTCGTTGGATGACACTGACCTGTCCAACTAGCGTTAGCTAACGTCTCCCCGCTTGCGGTCAAACGTTAATAACACCTAACATCACATATTTGTGCGATAACCGAGACCTAAGATAGAGTGGGTTATTATTAACTGTTCTGATGTTTCTTGCTGGTCTTGCTGTAGGAAACTGCTCTGCTAGCTAGCGACCCTAGCACAGACCGACACTTTTGTCAGGTGATGGCTAACACGGATATTAGTGCTCGTGGGGAGATTTTTAACATCTAAAAAGTCATTGTTATGCATACCTAATCATAGCAATGTGCATTATTGGATTTATGCACTACTGACAGTCTTTTTATGTGCATTTTTAACACACTGGCTAATATTTGATGAGATAAGGCGGGGAGGAGAGAGAGGCCACCGCTAAGCTAACCAGGTTACTGCAGTGAGCAGCGGCAGCAGGAGAGCTCATTTCCACAAACACCACAGTGCCCTCGGTTAATTTGTTTGCCGCCGCAGTCTCGACCACATTAGTTACATCTTATCAGGCATCACTTTCTCTTCAGCCAGACTTTAAACTGCAAGCTACCGTTGACGTTGCAGCCCTCTGAGGGAGCTTCCTCACCTTTCCTCTTGAAAAACGACATGACGGGTTTCACACTCTGGACGTTTCCTCAGCTCACTGACACCATCCCGTGGATTAGCGGGTCCCTTCATTCAAATGCATCTGTTCCGTACACCACAGAGATGGAAATTGGTTATTATCGTTGCCCCGGTGTGTGCTGTCAAAATGCAATTTTCTCCAAATCTAAGCCCAGCACGGCAGCCATATTGTCAATAAACGTCTTACTTCCGGGCTGGTGCGGCAGCAGCATTGTGGGAAATGATGTGTTACCTGCTATGGTCAGTAGAGGGCGGTGTTTCAATGCTAAAGAAGGAGGATTATGTAATGTAATAATGTTTCTAGAATGTATTGAAAACATTTAAAAATGTACCAAAATCACACATCTATATAAACAATGCATTTATATTGTATTTGTTCTCCTGAATATACATCATGGGGCCTTTTTCAATCACCATTTTTTAAGTTTTGCCTTAACAGTGATGAAATGTAAAGTTCAAGATTCAAGATTCATGATTCAAAAGCTTTATTTATTTATCCCGAAGGAAATTACTGTGCAACAGTAGTAGTACAGGAAGAAATAAATAAATAAATAAATAAATAAATAAATAAATAAATAAAATTTGCTGCTGTAATTCTAATTACATTGGATATT
>JAOWBC010000182.1:1497588-1514800 GCA_028566105.1 Hypoplectrus providencianus
AAATAAATAAATAAATAAATAAATAAATAAATAAATAAATAAAATTTGCTGCTGTAATTCTAATTACATTGGATATTTAATGAATTTTCCTGCTTTTTGGCTAGGAAAGAATTGTGTTTTTCAGTTGGTAAAATGTACAATTTAACACAGTTTGTACCATTCGTTTTTGATGTTGCATTGATTTTAGATAGATTCATAGGGTGTTTCTCAAAACAGTGTGGGTGCTGCGCCTAAGCCTCTCGGGCTGTAGAAAGAACCCTTATGTTACTGATTTTAATTATTTTGTGAGTATAGGTATTAAGGCAGCAGAGTACTAGACCTTAAGCTAATTTTGGAAGAATTGTTCTAATTTGCATATGGAAGTCCAAAAATTAAACCAGAAAATGCAGGCTTGTAAAAGTTTATATTACATACATACACTGTTCCACCTATTTTGATATGGTCATTATCTGCTAAATGATTTCAGTTGACCTTTCTGCTTTTTGCTGATTGTATCTTTGCTTTTGTATGTCAATAAATATCAACCACAGGGCGCCAATTTGTACACACTCCACTGTCCTAAATAGGCTCAAATAAGCAGGTCAAAACATCTGTGTGAGTGGACCACTGGTGTGTCGGGCCTTAAAAATTGTTGTCCTAGTTTTCTCTCTGTGCAAATAGTCTAAAGCCATTACTGCAACTGTTTGCCCTGGTTTCTGTGTTGTTGGCAGGAAGAAGTGTAGTTTAAGGTTCAATTTTAGAATAATTTGCTCTTCTGAAGAGATTGAAGAAAACACTGAAGTAACAGCCATGTAAAATCCAAATTCAACATTGTTTTATTACATGAAATGTTGTGATTTTGTTTCTAACAAATGTCTAGGATACTTTAGATGTGATTTAGAGGTCTATAGAAATTATGCATTTTCATTGTAAAACTAGACAAATACATAGAAGGTCATGTAAATCACCAAGTGCTTGATTATTTTAGACTATCTCCAGATGCTGGCAAACATGATTTAATCTCTCATTCATCTTTTATTCTCGTCCAACACCGTGAGTCTCTTTGGGCCTATCGATGCGGTAGACAAACTCTGCAGGCATGAAGTAGCCCAGGTACTCCACACTGTCAGGTGTGGTGTCGATGTAGTAGTGGCCACCTTCTCCATGGTGGCTGAAGCAGTGGGTGTGTTCAACACGCAGGTCCAAACCCTGGATACAGAACAAACATATGAACAGAACCAATACAAAGTAGCCCGCTAAATATTCATTGTGTGTCATCTGTGGCACTGACATGAAAGTGTGTTTGCTTTACTTACAGGGTCTCTGGACACCAGCACTGACTGGCAGATAAGTGGGGCGCTGACCTCAAAGTGCTTGAGCCAGTTGTTGACTTCATCATTGGTGTTGAGGGGGCAGGCTGAGAACTCTCTTGGCTAAAGATGAGCATACACAAGGGAAAAAAATAATTGCATGTGACTGTCAGTACCTGCCTGTCATATGTTCTATCAAATAATTACCATAATGTGGATTTTAGCTTTTCCTTTTTGGATGATGAAGGTGCCTCCCAGAGCCAGACTCCTATCAGGGTAATGACCTTCAAGAGAGTTTCTCAAGGCTGTCACAAGACTTTGGCCTCCTGTCCTCTTCTTGGCCCGCACCTCTATGACCTGGAAACACAAAGGTTAAACAGCATGAAAACTCAGCTTGTGCAGTCACTTTCACTTTGTTAATGTTTATCCTTACATGTGTTGGGAGCACACATATAATGGGGCTGAGGGTCATGCAAAACAATTTTAGCAAACTTGCAGATAAATGTTTGTAGAGAGAGATGTTCATCATTTGCCAAAAGCAAAATGACTTTGCATTTTTTGAAGGACCCCCAATGCACCCACCATATTCGCTGTCAGAGACAAAAAGCTGCAGATTCTGTGTGATCAGATAAGACTCATTACCTTTCCAGATTTTCCTTCACAAGCATACAGATTGCCCAGCAGGCCAAAGTTGCAGTCAGAGAATTTGTGGCTATATTTTTCTTGTAGACACTGGCCATCTGCTGGATTGATAGAGGAGAAGTAGCTGCTGTTCACTGCAGGTCTTCCCTCCACTTCGGTCAGGACAAGAGGCATCAGCTGTGAAAGAGAATATTTGGTCATTCAGCTTTTGTGTTTTAAAACTGCTTTCTGAGTTGTCATTCTATTTTCTCCTCTGTATATTATAGTAACTCCTGCCACATTCAGGTCATTTGCTTCACTGCAACTTGTCACTTGCTTGCCAGATGTGCAGCTTTCAGTTGCAGTCCAAACTCCAGAGAACAATCCCACAAGCACCCAAAGTGTTTATTCGGTGTAATATTCACTGACACAGGTGACATGCAACTCAGCACATCTATTCAAGAGCTCTACTTAGGTATACTTTAAGGTACTTAGACTTGAGTTGCCTCTAACTTGTTTGATAACCAATGGTAATTTCCAGCTTCTCAAATGTTAAGATTTGCCGATTTTCACTTTCATTATTGAAATGATTTAAATTCTCTCACTGACACTGGCAGGACCAAACAAACACTGTTAAGATGTCATTTGGGTTTTCAGGTAATTGGTGACATTTCTCACTATTTGTAGAAAATAATCAGTAATTAATAGATCAGCAGAATAATAATAAATAAAAATAATAATGGATTGTAGGTCGACACAAAAGAGTAAAATTTGAACACTGCCTCAAATAAACTTAACAGCAAAATTCTGATTTCTTGAATGCTATAGGCGCTTTTACAATGATATCTGAGGGATCTACTCCAGGGGAAAGGACTGGATATTTCCCTTCAGAAAGCAAGACCATATGAAAAGGTTTGTCACTCAGAATCTGTGTATGTAAAAATGATTAACCTCTGCATTCATTCCAACAATTCTGCTTGGAGCAGCTGCTGCACCGAGGATGAAGGCTCCTGGAAGCTCCAGCTCCTTTGACACAGTGTTCATGTTGTATTCCTGAGAAGAGGGGGGACAACAATAAAACAGTCCCATTCACTACAGGCCATTTATCATTAACTCCATGCAGTACTCTCATAAAAACTACCTTGTGCTTCTGAACCACTGGGACCAGGTACGGTACACCACCAACATCAGTGATACGAGGCTTTCCACACAAACCTACAGTATAAGGACAGGGGGGACATAGATAAAAACAACATGACACACATTAGGAAGGCCTTCTGTCTCCCACACAATACAATCTACACATTGCTGGCTTAATCACAAAGAAAGTAAGCACACATCAGTAGCCCTGGTTTTCTATCGCTAATCTCTCCTTACATGGTATTACGATTACTCAATTCTCATATCAAAGTTAAATATATACATAATGGGGAAAAAGGTTGTAATTAGCTCTGTTATTCATTGGTTATGACCCATTTGTACATGATACACACACTAGGAAATGACCCCTGAAATGAGATATATGAGTAATAGGTTTTGATTTGGGTAAACCTGAACAAAAATTATTTTGCCCATAAATATGTCATGTTTAGCCAAATGTGCAATATCCACAATTCAAGCTGATAAATAAATGTATTATAAAATACAGTTCCTTGCCTGGGAGTGTAAGGGTTAACAAAGTGTCAAATTGTGCATGAATGAATGAACATGCATTTGGGACTGGATATCCTCAATTCTGCTGCGATTCTGCCACCTAGATGTGGATGTGTGTATTTTTTTTAATTTTTATTTTCTGAAACAGCACGCTGTGCAAAAGTGCAGCGTACTTGATGGGCTCTTACCTTTGACAGGAAACTGGAAGGGCTCTTCTGTGAGGTCCGGGCACTCCACAACACTCACCTGAACTTCAGCAAAGTTGTCTTCCAGTCCTTTTTGTAAAACTGCAATCATCAATATCACGTTATTACACTCTCTTTGTGTAAATGCCTGAACCACTTTGCCTGGATATCCGAGCTGAAGTCCTTACCCCCACGCAGTTCCTCTAAATCAGGGGCGTGCAGCTGCACCTTCTCAGTTTTGCTGATATCTGTCATGACTGTGGGTGACGGTATCTACCAGCAGACTGTCAGCGGAGCAGGAAAAGTAGATTGTTTAAGGGAAGGCATCTACTGTGAGGTTAAAGGACGATCAAAGAGTAAATACGAACAAGATAGTTTAAATCACACATGCTGTTTCCTCGCATGTGCTGCCAATTAATTTGCACAACTTTTTAAATGAAATAAAATAAAACGAACAAATGTATATTTCGTTCATGTCAAATAATATTTTAGAAAATGGATTTCAGATGGGTAAATAGGTCCAAATGGAAATTTGAACATTTTGCCGAGTTGTTGATTTTTAAACTTTGAAAATTAAAGTTAAAGTGCACTGCATTGTGAAATCCAAGGTAAATATATTCCTATCAAATTAAACGACCAACACACACAACTTTTGTAAAAACAATGAAATGTTTGAGTCAGAAACAATTATTGTTGTAAAACAAAAGCGACTGGTATTTAAACGCAAAGGACGAAAGCGGAAGTAAATGGAGTGAATGTCTTGTTTCTTTAAGCGAATACTGGCTCCTCTTTGGTGATTGGTCAGATGATTTGTCAAGTCTATGACGTATAAACACTTCCTGGTTGGCGCGGAACAATGTATGCCGTGTGTACTTTTGTTTTTACCTTGGTTTAGCGCGTGTACACGTTATTATCTGAGGTTTGCGTTGTGTGTTGTTAATGAACTTCCATATGCATCTATAGCGCGAGACTTCAATCGGATCTACATTGCATCTTTGCCGATGAAGACTTTCACTACTGTGTTCACTACCTATTGCAGATCCACATTATGACGGCAGTGCGTAAGTCTTTGATTGTGGGTCAGTCTGGTGCCACTGCTGAAGTTGTACCAGCAGAGCAATGCCATGTAGTCCTGGATACATCCCCGCCAGGCTCCGTGGAGAAGATTTCGCGGTATATTGAGACTTCTGTGGTGCGTGACAAAGTGGCTGGTGTATCTGCTGAAGCGGACAGGTAAGGTCACATGTCACAACATGATACTCATTGTCATAAAAAAAAAAACCAACAACAACATAAACAGCCTTAAAATTACTTTTTAAATTTCGAATTTAAAGCAGAGAAGTGCAAGCGAAAGTTGGACTCGGTGCGGTGATGCCAAATCCTGGAAAAACTACCAGGGATAGAGGGAAAACACCTACGCATGTTTGCCCCTGCCTTTGCTCCTTTATTTCTATTCCGACAAATTGCCAAACTTGATAAGAAAAACCACCAACCCAATTGTTAAGGACATGATAAACGTGTGGCTAGCAGTAGGCCTATACAAGTTTACTAAAGAAATTTGCCTTATATCTCAGTACACTCCTATTTGGGGAAATCTTTGCTTTATACCAGGAAGAAAAGTGTGCATTGAAAGGATTAGAGAAAATCCAGGATTTATATCTGCCTAACTCAGATAGCATGTTGTCATTTGAAGAAATTAGATGTAAATATGACATGGATAAAAATATATATATACATATATTTCTTTAAATTTCTCCATCTTAGAAATTTTATTAGGGTGAGACAAAATAATCTTTTAACTAGAAATTATTGTGTCTAAGGACAGTCTGGGTTAAGGTGCTATATCAGAGTGATATAATTATTTATTATCTCATTCAATTGAGAATGCAGATCATAAGCGAGAAGCGTGGAAGGAAGATCTGGGTAGAGGATTGGCACTTAGCATGTAGTCAGGCCCACACCCAATCAATCAATACTCATTCTAGATTATTGCAGTGTAAATGGTTAATGAGAATATATATAACACCAGATAGATTGAATAAATACAATAGGAACATCCCAGATGTATGTACAAAATGCACTCAGTTAAAGGGTACATTATTTAATTGTATCTGGCAGTGCAATAAGATTTTTAAACAATAATTATAATAGGCAATGCAATACATTTTTGGGAGGAGGTTAAAATGGCAATAGAAAAAAAATCTAATAATTTTTGTTTTAGGACTTCATCCTATAGGTCATACATACAACAGAAATGAACAAATATTAATAGATATGTCTTTTACATGCCAAAAGATCCATTGCAATGTTTTGGAAAAAGACCAGCAGGCCAAGTGTTACATACTGGGTGAGGCAAATGCTGAAGACTTTACCTTTGGAGAGAGTGATCTACATAAGAAAAGGACAGCAGGACAAGTTCAAAAATATATTGAAACCCTTTAATGTATTGTTTATAGTATAGATTTGGCAGTTGACAATGAGGAGGAATAATCATTCAGTTATGTAAACCATACAACAGGAGTATTGCTTTATTACCCGTAATTGTAATAATGTGTTACACTGCATGCAAGTGTTTATGGCTGAGAAGTTTGCATTGTTTATGTGTGTTGCTTGTTTGTTTTTGTTTTCAACACTTGTACCACAATGGGTGCCTGTTTAATGGGGCACAGGTCTACTTATTTGTAATAATTGTGCATGTATATACAAGTGTATGTGTGTACCTAAGAAAAATGTCAATAAATATATTGATTTTAAAAAAAATATCATTTTGTCTCAGCAGTGACTCAGGAGACAGCCTTTTTTTAACTCAGAAGGCAGTACCTGATGCTGTGAGGTCAAGAAGACGACGTATCAGCAGCTCCAGTTCAATATATCCCAGAGCTCTAGAGGAAAGTGAATATGAAAATGAAGAAGATGGTTCATCATCAGATTCCCATGGGGAATCCAAAACCCACAAAGGGAAGAAAAAGACATACACGCTGCCAAAATACCATTTCCCCTTCCTCCCAGATGAGAAGACTAGGCGTGGAAGGCCTCTATTACCTGACAAGCACCTAAACCTACATGTGAATATAATCTATATTTAAATACACATTTGTTTGCTGTCAACTGTTAATAATTTTAAAATTGTTTACACTTTATTCAGTGCCAGAGACTGTCTTTTCTTACAGAGCTTTGTGATGGGAGGCTTCTTCAAATGTGTTGCAGAGATGTGGCAGGGCTATAAAAGCGATGTTCCGAGGCCATCTTTACCAACAGTTGACACAGACGAGGAAAGCATATCTCCATTGTCAGAGTAAGTTTATTACAAGTTCTTCTGATGCTTACTTGAAGTACTATGTTTTTTCGAGTAGCCTAGATCCACCAATACCCATAACAGATAATTTACAGTTTAATCTTCCTTGCCATGTGGTGTGAAAGCTGCAGAGGGGAATTATGCCTTATGGAAATAAAGTGTGATTAATTCCTAATAAAACACATCTGATTCTGTTGTAGAGAAGACAAAGAAGGTTCAGAAGATGAAGACATCAAAGTGGTGGTAAGCTGACTGTTGAAATGTTGCATATTACAGCACCTTCTTTGTGTGAATTTTGCTATAATCTTTTTTTCATCTTACAGGAGAAGAAGTGTTTCCTGGCACCATCAAAAGCAAAGAGGCGACCAACCTGGTGCAACCAGATAACAAAGAAAGCAGTGGAGGAAGAGCTCTGTAACAACAACGACACTGCTGTTTGTGAGCCAAGTAAGCTAACTCTGACAGAGACACAAACTGATGCTCTCCACATGGACGATCTGTTACAGACAGGACAGGCAGGGGATGTGCCTGGAAGCCCCCACAGTCTCCCAGACCTTTTAGATGATACTTATGATGACAGAGGAGATCATGAAGGTGTAGAAGAAAATTGGCAGAGTCAGAAGAAGCCAGAATCTGCCACATTGGTGAATGTGGAAGTGGAAGAGACTCCCAGGGTTAACAGGGCTATGGAAATATTTGAAAGTGAAGCTGACACAGGACTTGATGAGAGAGATGAGATGTCAGTTTCACAGGACAACATGGAAAACAGCTGTGAGCAGGATTTGGAGGAACCCAACAAAACATTCCAGAGTTCTTCATCTGAAACAACTGACACGGGGATGAAAAGGAAAAAGAAATGTACAGGAAATGAAAGTGTGTCATTGACTCCTATGGAAAAATTGGAAAGTGAAGCTGACACAGGACTTTCTCCACCTGATGGGCCTGTGGTATCGAAAAAGGAGAAGATGAGGAATAAACATGAGCTTTGCCATGACACACAATATGGTCCATCAATTGCCACAGTCGATGCCGAATCGACTACAGCTGTATGTTCTGAGGCAGTTTCACACAAGAATCTCCCCCACAGTCTCCCACTATATTTACATGACACCGATGACGACGGAGATCATGAAGGTGTAGAAGAAAATTGCCAGAGTCAGAAGAAGCCAGAATCTGCAACACATGTGAACGTGGAAGTGGAAGAGACTCCCACATTATCTGAGGTTAACAGGGCTATGGAAAAATTTGAAAGTGAAGCTGACACAGGACTTGATGAGAGAGATGAGATGTCCTTTTCACAGGATAACATGGAAAACAGCTGCGAGCAGGATTTGGAGGAACCGAACAAAACATGCCAGAGTTCTTCATCTGAAACAACTGACACGGGGATGAAAAGGGAAAAAAAATGTACAGGAAATGAAAGTTTGTCATTGACTCCTACGGAAAAATGGGAAAGTGAAGCTGACACAGGAATTTCTCCACCTGACGGGCCTGTGGTGTCGAAAAAGAAGAAGAAGAAAAGGAATAAACATGAGCTTTGCCATGACACACAAGATGGTCCATCAACTGCCACAGTCGATGCCGAATCGACTACAACTGTTTGTTCTGAGGCAGTTTCACACAAGAATCTCCCCCACAGTCTCCCACTATTTTTACATGACGCCGATGACGACAGAGATCATGAAGGTGTAGAAGAAAATTGCCAGAGTCAGAATAAGCCAGAATCTGCAACACATGTGAATGTGGAAGTGACTCCCACATTTTCTGAGGTTAACAGGGCTATGGAAAAATTTGAAAGTGAAGCTGACACAGGACTTTCTCCACCTGACGGGCCTGTGGTGTCGAAAAAGAAGAAGAAGAAAAGGAATAAACATGAGCTTTGCCATGACACACAAGATGGTCCATCAACTGCCGCAGTAGATGCCGAATCCACCACAACTGTATGTTCTGAGGGAGTTTCACACAAGAATCTCCCCCACAGTCTCCCACTATTTTTACATGAACCCTATGACGAAAGGGATCATGAAGGTGATCCTCCTCCTGCCATCGAGAGGCTGGAGGAAGAAAACGCACCCAGTTCAAAACAAAAGAAAAAGAAAAGAAAAAGAAAAAAGTCAGCAGCAGAGGATGTTGGAGAGGAAGTGAACGGAAAGGGAGAATCCAATGTGAGGGAGGAGAATTATTTGTTATTGGAAAGGTTCAACGTGGAGGAATGTGCCAAGGAGAAAAAGAAAAGGAGAAGAAGTGGTGGAGATGTTGAGCAATTACAGTCAAATGATGCTGAGATACAGAATAATAAAAAGAGGAGAGAAGAAGAGGGGATTATAATTGGAGATTGTGAAGATGAGGCAACAAATAGAAGTTCATATTTAACACCAGAACAGTTTGAGGACTCTGTAAATTGTTACAAAAGTTCTGCATCTCCTCAGGAAACATTAGAATCCAGTTATGTCAAAAGGAAAAAGCACAAAAAGAAGCACCAGCCAACCTCTGAAGACAAGGATCAGGAAGGAGAAAATGATGCAGATGTGAACTTATGTATGGATGATTCTTTAACTGTGCCTTATAGTTCTGAGGAGTCACTGAAGAAGAAGAAGAAAACTGCCTTTGAGGGGATTGATGTGTCTTACACTCATGAGGAAAATGAAAAGGTGGAAAATTTAGATAATACAAAGATAACAGCAGAGGACTTTGAAGGCCAAAACCCTGAACCGGTGACCAAGAAGAAGAAGAAGAAGAAAAAGAAAATGAGTGAAATATTCATGACAAATTCAGACATGGAGACACAAAATGATGATTCAGTGTCTGTGTGGGAGAAGGAAACAACATGGACCTCATCCTTCCTGGTTGCTGATGCAGAGGAACAGGATGCTGAGACGCATGTAGAGCAAATCCCTTCCACAGAGCCTCCTGTCTGGGGGTTAGAAACACATGATGTCAGCACTGGTGATTTAAAGAAACCAAAAAAGAAGAAGAAGAGGAAGATATCAGTTTCACAGGACAACATGGAAAACAGCTGTGAGCAGGATTTGGAGGAACTGAACAAAACATGCCAGAGTTCTTCATCTGAAACCACTGACACAGGCCTGAAAAGGAAAAAGGAACCTACAGGAAATGAAAGTGTGTCAGTGACTCCTATGGAAAAATGGGAAAGTGAAGCTGACACAGGACTTTCTCCACCTGACGGGGCTGTGGTGTCGAAAAAGAAGAAGAAAAAAAAGAATAAACATGAGCTTTGCCATGACACACAAGATGGTCCATCAACTTCCGCAGTAGATGCCGAATCCACCACAACTGTATGTTCTGAGGCAGTTTCACACAAGAATCTCCCCCACAGTCTCCCACTATTTTTACATGAACCCTATGACGACAGAGATCATGAAGGTGATCCTCCTCCTGCCATCGAGAGGCTGGAGGAAGAAAACGCACCCAGTTCAAAACACAAGAAAAAGAAAAGAAAAAAGTCAGCAGCAGAGGATGTTGGAGAGGAAGTGAATGGAAAGGGAGAATCCAATGTGAGAGAGGAGAATTCTGTGTTATTGGAAAGGTTCAACGTGGAGGAATGTGCCAAGGAGAAAAAGAAGAAGAAGAAGAAAAGGAGAAGTGGTGAAGATGTTGAGCAGTTATAGTCAAATGATGCTGAGATACAGGAGAATAAAAAGAGGGGAAAAACAGAGGGGATTATAATTGGAGATTGTGAAGATGAGGCAACAAATAGAACTTCATATTTAACACCAGAGCAGTTTGAGGACTGTAAATTGTTACAAAAGTTCTGCATCTCCTCAGGAAACATTAGAATCCAGTTATGTCAAAAGGAAAAAGCACAAAAAGAAGCACCAGCCAATGTAAAGAGACACAAGAGGGTCTATCAGCTGCCACTGAACATGTCAAATCACTTACAACAGTATGTTTTGAGGCAGTTTCACACAAGAAAAAAGGGTAAAAATGGCCATAATGGAGAAATATAATAAGATAGCAGTACTTCTGACAGAGCAGCTATGGATGACATTGTTGAACATGCTTCAGCATCTTCAAACACACCTGAAAATCAAGAATTAAATAACAGAAAAAAGGAACAAAAAATCAGCCGATTAATGTTTTGTTGAGGGCAATTGGGTTCCCAAGTCTGCAGAGATGGTGCCCTAAGAAAGCAAAAATAAGGAAAAAAACAAAAGTAAAAAGCAATCAGCTGTCCCTGTTATGAGATTCAGCAGCTCCATCATGTCAGAAACTTCTCCCTCCAATATCAAAATTTCATCTTCAGACAAGAACAAATACAAAAAGGTCAAGAGGAGAGGAAGTGAGGACTTAATATAAGTGCAAACTCAATGATTGGACAAATTGTAGATGGACAAACTGATGCAGTTTTAACAGTTGGAGGATTTGTTGCAATCCCATGAACACACAAAATAACTACAGCTGCAACATTCATGTCTATCTTTCAGGATGGAATACATTTAAGTTAAAATATTAAAAAAATGTTCTGTTGTATTTTGTTATGTGTCAAAGCATTTTACTGAGACAATGTTCAACCTTTTTGGTATTCGGATATTACAATGTTTAGAGGAAAGATATTAAGTGTAATGAATTTGTCTGTAGTCTCTTTTATTGTAAAACAAATCCCTGTAACCTACTCTGAGATGTTTCTTTTATGTTTTTTTACTTTAAGTACATTGTCAGTTAACCTGACTGGCACCAATCTGTAGACAGTTTGCCTTAGGCTTGTTCACGGACTGGCAGCAGGGGGAGTTGTGTCTTCCCTTATTTGCGTCCAGGGTGTTTTGCCCTACCACTGCACCTTTTTAAGAATTCTTGTTCGATGTTTTGAAATGTTAATAATAAACTTTGTTCTATAAATATTGTTAAAATTTTCTATGGTTGGTGTTCAAATTCCTTTTTGATGGTCAAAGTAAAAAAAAAAATGCTTATTGCTAAGTATGTTTACACTTATAAAAGGATTTTGCCTCTGTGATTTGGTGCATAACAACAAACTCAGAACCAAAGTCAGGAGATATTTAAATAGAAAAATTTATCACAAAAAAATATGAGTAGAACTACAAGAATAGATGTAAAATAATGAAGGTTGAATTGCTTCCTGTGCTGGAAACATCAGCGTGCTTTCTACGGTTCAGGTGCTTTGCCAACTACTGCAGTAACCTGACGATTCTTTTGCAAATGATCAGATAGCCTGAGGGACCTGCAGAGTTTGTCAGAGCTCTTACAAAGTGGCCCTTAGGTCAGAATCATTCAAACATAATACAGTACCACTGCTGTTTTTGTCCAACTAATAAGTGAAATAATTTCCATTCCACAAAGTTTTGATTTGTCCCAAGTTTAAAAAAAAAAAAAAAACATCTAATAGACGACTCATATATTTTGCATTTGTAGATGAACTGCAATGAAATTCTAAGTTACACGTGGAAATTTGACTGAAAATGTGTTATAATCTCAGCCTCCTTTATAAAGCAAAATTATGTTAAATAGATCTCAATATGTAATGTGGTCGATTTTATTTCCACTTGCGTTTTTCTGTTCTGATATTGTACATTTATTTAATAATCTAGGTTGTTTGGGGTGAGTTATCCACTGTTATATATGTAAGTAACACAAAAAAATCTGAAACTCTTCACCAATACAATCTAGTTTGATGGATAGAGTAAGATAAAAAAGTGTCCCTGGTCAAAAGGTTTTATTTTGATAGCCATGACCGGAAGTAATTTGTCCCTTCAGGTCTAGCTTGAAAAACCCACCTGTTTTCATGCTTAAATATAGAAGCATTTTTGGGATTAAATTTTATTTTGGAAGAGCATCGCCGGAAACTAATATTTAATCCTTTCCGCTGGTTTAACCGTGAAAGGTAAACAAAGGGAGGAACCTTGTTTAACTGGAGTTTCGCCTGCAACTCGAGATGTCGTGCACAACTCAGCGCATTTTACGCACGGTGACTGATCACAACAAGCCAGCGGGCACGTTACGTAAGCGCGCAGCCACAGCAGGCATTTAAACAGTGAGGCTGTGAAGCTCCAGCTGGAAACTTTTCCTCTGCTGCTCCTAAAGCCTGTCACACCAGCGCCTATTCCTCCTCACTCTTGCACACTTCTACCACCCAAATATGTCTTCTTCTTACAACAACAGCGCGTGTTTTAACGAGGCCAGGAGGGTCGCTATTTTCGGAGGAACGCACGGCAACGAGATGTCAGGCGTGACGCTTGTCAACCTGTGGGTGAAGAATAGCAACGAGATACAGAGGAAAGGGGTCGAGACCAAACCGTTCATCACCAACCCGAAGGCTGTGGAGAAGGGCACCAGATACGTGGACACGGACCTGAACCGAGCCTTCACCCCGGAAAACCTCAGGTAAACACAGCCGCACACCCCGCAGCTGACGGGCTCAGTGTCGCTGCTGGGTCTGGATGGTGGTGTTGTTGTTTCTGTCTGCTGTCATACATGTTGAATGGAAACTTTCATGGCACGGATCCACAAAACAGAATGACGTTTAACAACAGACCTGTATGTTATTATAAAAAAATAGAGGTTGGGGTAAAACTAAAACACAACAACAACAAAAAACATGACATGACATGTGCATACCTATACTGTCTGGTTGGTCTCGTGTAGCCTACATTTCGTCATTGTTTTTCCTGCGAATGACATGAGTCGGATCAAGCCTCCAGCTGTGATCCAATGACAGATCAATGGAGATCTTCTATAGTTTGTTAAGATGTGTTGGAAAATGTGACCATAACGCAATTATATAACATTATTGACATGATCGATTCCGTGTGCACTCTGCCAGGCAACTGAGGGAAATATAGGATGTAATGCTTAGACTGAATACAACTATGTGGACATTTTTACACGTAAAAAGGACGGTTACACTATAACATAGGACGGCTTGTAAAAATGAGATTTCCACTATTTTCTTCTGGGAATCCCCACTGTAAAACAGTCACGTGGGCATTTCCATCAAAGTGTTATTATCTCAGGTAGTGTGTATGTGTGTTTACCATCAGCCATGCCTGCCCCCCCTCCCTCCTGCCCCCCTCTGCCAATAACAGCAGAACAGCGAGTCCCCTCCTCCTGGACTTGAGCTGACTGGCAGCCAGCAGGAAAAACGTGAGCAAAACGTGACCGAGCTGCAAATGAATTAAGGAGACTTTCTTTTTTCATTCGACCCTCTTCGTGTGCATTATAGCGGAAGATGAAGTCTTACGCAAACACTGGCTCATATAGTCAGTGTGCATGAACACACACACAGAAGCCCGTTTACTAATGTGGTTGGATAACAGTATCATAGACCACTATTCATAAATTACCACGGGGAACCAATAATAACAACCCCAAGGTTATTGTAGGGGTCTGTGGTCCCTGCAGGGGAATTGTGATTTTATCACCATAACATTTCTATTTGGGCTTAGCCTTGACCTTTATTTCATTCCTGTTAATTTCCCTGTTATGGTAATATTGTCATCTGTGCTTTTGGACACTTACAATATACAGTTAGATTACATTAACTGTGCTTAATAGGGTTGCAGTACTTTAATGTTTTATGCAAATTTGTATGTTTACAATAAGACGTTCTTATAGCACAAATTGGCCAGTTCACATTTTTGTAAACCTGTAGTTTACACTCAACACATACATGTTAGTGAAACCAACTAAATCTAAATGGCATCATTATTGCTACCACACCTAAAACAAACAGCGCTGACTCAATAATTTCCAATAAAAGATTTTTTTAATTTTGCTATTATTAAGCATTTTCTTTAAGAATTCAAATTAAATTTCAAGGTGGTCGCTGCTAATTTATTAGTAATAATTTAATTATTGCAAAGAATATAAAATTCCTTTAATCGGCTATTATATAATCAGTTTGATGTATTGTGTATCCATACTTAATTCTATTACCATAATAGGAATTCCTATGATGTATACCATATTTTACTGTATGTGTGGTATTTTTAAATTGTGTTGTAATGTTTTCCTAACTGGATTTCTAAACTGAAGGTAAATGCTTTGATGTGTGGAGTGACTGTTACTACCTCATCCTGCAAATTTTAAGTTATTTTAATGACTTTAAAGATCTTCCCAATGCTTACAGCTGGGCATGTTTGAAGGCAACATGTAAGAAGATTAACTTCTTGGAGATTCTTTCTAAAAACAGCTCATGGTGTCCTTTTCTTCAGCTAAAATAGACTGCTGCTTTTCCTCATACTGACTGCCCCGGTGTCCTGTCAGTTGAGACCACTTTATCAGCTGCAGTTCACACTGTGCTTGTGTACTAATGTCCTGCCAGTCCAGAGAATACCAGATATTTGCTGAAAATGGGGTTTAAAGAGCAGATGTGAGGGAGGCGAGACAATATGCACAGCAGAGGTGCTATTCTACAGTAGTTTGGAGAATGTCCTAGGCCAGTGGTTATTCTGAAATGCTCTAAAAGAGCTAAGAGAAAAAAAGGGATGCTCTCATTCTTTGTTCAGAGCATGTACAATGTCTGTCTGCGGGGGAACAAAAGCAAGTTTAGCCTGGGGACAAACAAATCCCTTAAGGATCCTGAAGAGCAGCCATGCAGGGCTCGGAGAAAAAGGTTTAAATTTCAACTTCACGCTAACAAAGGGGGGCCACTGTCCTGCTGGATCCAGCTTTTTTATTTCAGTGTAGACTTCATGGCTGCCATGGTTTTCTGCAATAACAGATTAGGTGGAATCAGGGTAATTATAAAGACATAATTTGCAGCTATTAATGATTTTCTGTTATACACAATAGAGCTACACAGTTAATCAAATGTTATTAAAATTGCAAAATGGGCAAGTGCAAAATCAAAATTACAGGAGGTGCAGCGTTTATTAATGGTAAAATATTTCCACTATCATTTAGAATTAAATATTGTGGTGCTGCAAAGATACCCTGACATGCAAATCATGTTCTAGACATAATCGTAAAAATCACACTCTGATTTATATGCTTAGTTACTTTTTTTTTTTTTCAAAGTTGTGCAACCTTAACTTTCATATAAAGAGCTGTAGTACAACACTAAATAGCTTTTTCAGTTTTTGTTCTCACAGTTACTTCAGACAAGTGAAAGTGTAGCAGGACATATAGGACAACCAGACACTACTGTGTCAATCATTACCATGCTTCACAGCACATTGTTCCTTCAGCATAACTGTCAGATAAGCTGTGATTAGACTTTTACAGTGTGTTGGCATCTCTCTCATGCTGTGTGTGTGTTTGTGCCCTGCAGTGCCCTGGGAGGAGATGACCTGCCCTATGAAGTGCAGAGAGCCCAGGAGATCAACAGGATATTTGGGCCCAAAGGGAGCCCAGATGCCTACGATGTCATTTTTGATCTCCACAACACGACGTCCAACATGGGCTGCACACTGATCCTGGAGAGCTCCAAAGACCACTTCAACCTGCAGATGATGAACTACATCAAGGTGAGTGCCTTGAAGAGCAAATGAAATGTTTGAAACTTTATGGCACAAACACACTTCTGCAGGTGTTCAGGGAGTTTTGATATCCAACAGCAGCTGATCTTAGAAACTCTCACCATGTGCACAAAGTCTTAATCAGGTGTCAAATCCAATATAAGACCCCAGAGTAATTTTCCGTTAATATATATTATGGAATATAAGAAGAAGAATAACACTGATAAAGGACATTTCTGAAGAAGATTACAAAATGCTTTACAAGTTAGATTAAAAAAGAGATAAGTAATCTAAATCCACAATAAAAAATGTCACTGCAATACAAAAGTAGAGAAAAGTAAAACAAGAACAAAGAAGGTAAAGCAACACAGCAACTGAAGCTACAAATTGTAAATTTTTAGGAGGTTTTCTCTGTAAACGTTCTCTGTGCAATGACTTAAAAACAGGTATGGCCAGTCCTTCCTATCTCCGCAGGCAGAGATTCCACAGCAGAGGTCACCTTTTAATTATTTTTAGGCTGACCTCTGAATGAGAGCAAGCATCGGTGTCCCCTCACTTCTATCTGCCACCTCTTTGTTTGCTTAAAGGTCAATGTTTCACTCTTTTTTTGAATAGGTTTAGTTAACCTGTAGTGGTTATATAATCATCAGTGTACCTTGAGGTAATATTTAAAGGATCAGCCATCCAAATACACCAGTATGCTGGTCCCTTATCATCTATTCTCATGAGCCTGAGAAG
>JAOWBC010000182.1:1565221-1587493 GCA_028566105.1 Hypoplectrus providencianus
TATAGGTATAGGTATGTGTGTGTGTGTGTGTTATAATTTTTAGATTTAGGACATTTTCTTCTGATTGCATGCCTGATTATAACATTTGTCCACAGTAAAAGGCTACACACGTAAAGGAGCTGCCCTGGAGGCAATCAAAGACTATACAAAAGCTATGGATGCGTACCAGAAAGCTCTGGAGCTTGACTCTTCCTCAAAGGTATTTTACCAGTTACTACACAACTCTGGAAAATATCAATATATCAGCTTCAATAGTATGTTACCTATCCAAAAGAAAAGGAAATATGAAATGCAAATGTTGTAATTGTAGTAGAAGAGAGTTAGTAAAATCTGAGGTACTCTGATTGCAAATAAACTGAGTAATGACTTTTGAACTATACTTGATGAGATGAGTCTTGTTCAAACTCAATGTTTAATGATCCATTTGCCTTCTGCATATTCAGGAAGCCACAGAAGGCCTGCAGCGCTGCATGGTCAGTCAGACCATGAGAAATGACAGTCCTGAAGAAGTGAAGAAGAGGGCCATGGCTGATCCCGAGGTGCAGCAGATTATGAGTGATCCAGCCATGCGCATGATCCTTGAGCAAATGCAGAAGGACCCTCAGGCGCTTAGCGAGTAAGTTTCCCCACTTTCTGTGTGTCACTTTGCCTTTCTCTGCATCAAGAAATTAATGGGTTTTTTTTTATTTGTGTTTCCTCAGCCACTTAAAGAATCCAGTCATTGCTCAGAAGATTCAGAAACTCATTGATGTTGGACTGATAGCCATTCGTTGACAAGAACCAAGAGACTCCAAGACAACCGTGGAACAACTTGCAAATCCCTCCAAAAATATAACTTCCTCCTTTCTTGCCTTTAAATTCAAAATTATATAGTCCTTAGTCTCCCTGAGACTTTGTGACTTTGTGTGTATGTTATGTTTTTTTTTAATCAGTTTCACAACTTTTTCATTGTATTTAAAAAAGCATCTTGTATGTCATCTGGAAAACTTCAGGCTTTCAGAAAACATCATCTGAAAAAGTCTGGATTCATGTGTACAGATGCTCAAATACATGTTAAATAAACAGCACAATTCAGTGCACCAGCACGTGCAGTGTTTAAAGGGGAAATCCACCCTACAGCTGATCACATATTCCTATTGGTTCATGGTGTAAGAAAATGAAACAAAAATAGCAACATTTCTACACTTAAAATAAAGATTGTAATATAGAAATCAAAAATTGAAATTGTCAACATGGTCATTGTTCTCAACTCTTGTCCTCTTTAGGCTTGACCGAACATGGTGCTTTAAAGCTGAGGTGTCAAGTTTGTTTTCCTCTCTTTTGGCCATCTCAGGTGGAGAGCTGAATTTATACTTTCTATTGGACAGACCTGTGTAGGTCTAGAACCCTGTACGCATGTTTATTATTTTTGCACTTAGCTAAAATATTTGAAATCGGTTTGTTGCTGTCTTGGATTATTAAAATTTGTGTACAGCTAATACCTGGAAAACTGTTGAGTTTGGCGAGCGGATTCACGTAACCAAATTGTAACGTGAACTGGAAGACCATGACTGAATGCTGTCGAGAGTCTAGGGATATATTTCCATAATAAGTGCTTTAATGTTGATCAATAATGGTTCATTTAAAAAAGTTCATATAGAAATTAAGACAGCCTTGTTATATATGATTCTACGCTGTTCGTCAACGCTGTTCAAAGCCCTTGTGCCAATTCAAGTATCAGCAAGACACATAAACACTGCAGTTCTCTGAGGAAAGCATAATGAGTTGTTCAGCACATCAGTTCTTGCACTGTCATGATTTGGTGATGTATCTTTGTGGACCCAGTAGGAGGTGTGTTAACAATTTTAGTCAAAGAAGATACTTTTCACTGGCCTCAAATTTTTTTCCAAGCCTTAAAGTAGCCCTCTGGTTTTCAAATGACAACCTGCCTGGCTTGAATATTTTCAAAATTAGCGGAGTAATGTAGTTATTAACGGGTGGATTTACCTTTCTAAACTAGCAACTACTGGTTGAGTAAAAAGGATCACAATTATTTCACTTCATGATGCATCCTTAATGTTTGTCGACTTGTTTTAGAGCACCGAAGCAACACTGCTGAGCTTCTGTTTTCAGAGAGGAAATACACAAGTGTTATATTATTGCTATGAAACGTGACTTCAAATACCTCAAAGTCAAAAAAATTGTCATAGTATTTTTGTGCTATGGTTTCCAAGAGGGACTCAAATATGTTCAAACTGTGATACATTTTACTTTTAACATTACCACAGCAGAAGTGCTCTCTCTGGACTTATTTACACCTTAGGGTTCACTACACAACATAAATAGTATGGGCATTGTTTCTTTACATCAAGGTCCCATTGTAATTAAAAACACAACAAACATGGAGCTCACATGATGTTGAAGGTCCAAATGTAATGTACTAATTGAAGTCAGCTGTACAGCAAAATATACAGTATCTGAATGTATTTTAAAGGTCAGTGGTGGCTTTTTTGTCCTATAGGACCAAAAATGTTGACAGTGGTTTAATGCAGTAGTAGACCTACATTTTATAGTAAGGTCTTAGCTTACAATACACCAATAAAAAGTACAGTGGGAGACTCTTCATAAAAATACTTGTGTAAATTGTCGTGGTTATCTTTTTTTTACACATAGGCATAAAATAGCATCCTGGACATGTTGATAGATATGTAGATTATATTTTGCCAGACATGACACAGTGTGGCCATGGCAAAGTTAAATGCATTGCTTGTGTTAAAAATGAGCGTTTGGTAGTGCCGTAATTTTGTGTACATACACTTGCTTGTTGCACTTGCTGTTCACGCACTTGCTAACTTGAGTTGGTAAAAAATAACAAATGACAGTGCTTACAAAGTGCTCTGACAAAGTTGAACAAAAGCAGCATGGCAAAAAGACAATTTTAAAAGAGAAGTCTATATAGTGCGGCCAAACAAAAACGGGAAAAAAAAATTAATAAAAGACATAAAAATCATTGAGAGCAGGAGGCAAACGGAGAAGTAATATTTATAATAATAAAAAAAACACAAATAAAAAGATGGACGCAACATGGACAGTTATAAAGTAAAAAGGAGACGACGTTTAATAAGACCAAGTCTATACAAATGGGTCATGTTTAGCTTAGATTAGAGTAGAATAGATTTTGCCCTACCTAGGTGACTATTAAAATCCAAAATTATCTAGTTTAGGAAAGAAATGTGACTCATTAATCTATAATCACAATATCATAATATGATATGAAATAATGTGCTTTAGGCTTTAACCAGTTCTGGGGCAACGCCGCTCCTCCCACACCGAGGGCTCACGTGACTGACCGTCGCCCAGGTTGTGTCGAAAGCATCCTGGAATTAGCAGTTAGCTATTCGCTGACAAAAAATAACATAAAGTGGGGGTGTAAATAATTTCATTATGGGCGAATTATTAACGTGGCTTTAGTGGGAAAAAAAGACGATAAGGACCTAACCCAAACTGGCGTTTACCAAAATGGTTTGATAGCTAATATCTAAATAGGCCAGTTAGGGTTAGCTAACTAAACATTAGCGTTAGCTAACGTTCAAACTTTGACGGAAAGAGGTTCGTTAGCTTGCTGCGAGTTTGCCAATTTAGCCTACTACTACTACTACTTCCATTCCACCTAGTCAGGTAATAAATATATATCTTGTTGTAGCAACCATCTGAAATTACTAACGTCATAATTGCATATGCACGGACTATTGACTTATTGTTTTGAGCACTCGGCCACATAAAACTAGCGTTATTGCAAGTAACGTCAGCTAACTAATGAATAATGACTACTATCAAGCAGCTAGGCTAATGCTAACGCTAGCCTTTAAAACTTCACTGCAACTAACGTTTACACAGTTATTCAAAATCGGTACTGAGTACTGTCTATCTCACGGCTAACAGTGAAATAAAGCGAACTGGCAAATATTAAGCAGCTGTAATCCGAATAGCTACACGTCTTGTGTTTTTTGATTTATTTCGGCCAATCACATCAGATAAATAATGCGAAACCCCAGGATGTCAAACGCCTGGGGATTAACGTTTGGGGCTGCAGTATTGTCTAGAAAACACAGCTGTCCGGTCATTTCGGTAATCCTTGTTTTCTCCACAATGCAGTTTGAATAGATTGAAGTTATTGCTGAACGTGTAGCGTTACATCTTGTATAAAGCACAACATTTAGCTACCCAATTCCGCATAGGCTCTAGTCTACTTTCCTTTAAGTTATGCCTGGGGACGCATCCGATAGTAGTGATGACTCTGATACAAAAACAAATGAAAAGGCCTGTACCGTCAAGCATCAGATCACCAATGGTAAGTCAAGTAGGCTGTTTGTTATCAGTCACACGTATACACTGTGTTACAACATATGTTGAAATTCCTGCCCAATGGTAAGATAATAAATTGGATTGCAGTAGATTGTAAGGTGTTTCCAACATTTCTATGTGTGAAGCAGGGCAGTACAACCCCAAAATGTAACATCTAATTCAATGAAGACGACTGTTTTGCTAGTAATGTATATTGTGTTGCATAATATTTAGTTTTGTCACTCATTGCATATAGATAATGCATTTCACATCCTTAACTATATACATTCAAGTAATTCATTTGAAAAGACCTTACTGATCCATGTGTCAATCTTTCAGAGCTACAATGTGTCAGACCAGAAGAGCTTATGGATAGATGCACTGCCTTCAGACATGAATCTTGACTCACTTTGTATTTGCTGCTATTGTGATTGCTCTTAATTAATTTGAATTGTGTTGTCTGGACTCTGAAAAAAACACCAAGTGCTGCCTTACATTTTTAAAAGCACATTGTATGCATCCTAGAATTTCATTTGTAAATCCCTAATTCACATAGGCCTATAGCAGAGTATGTTATGCAACCCTAGCAACTAGCAACTTCAGGTTGATTGTAAAGCTGTCCAGATCATAGTTAGTGATTTCATTGGTTATATTTTATCAATGTCAAAGAGTAATGCACTTAATTTGTAGATATTGACTTGATGACAACTGAAATATAGCATCTCCTCAAAATTAAACTGCTCTTTTGGTATATATTGTTAATTAATTTGGAAATGTGACTGTGTTTTGAAATATTAAAAGAAGCACATATATTCACATTTTATTTGTTGTATTTTCTTTCTGCCACTAGCAAACCTCACAGGTCACACTGAGAGGGTCGGTATGGAGAACTTTGAACTGCTCAAAGTCTTGGGCACTGGAGGTAAGGGTCTATGTGCAACATAAAATTTATGAAATATAGATGCAGTTGTTTTCAAAGCCACAAAAGAACTGGAGTAGGATGTCAGTATAAGGTATTATATGTCAGATTTAAATATAAAAAAATGTGTATGCTTATACAAATATATGCCCTTTCCATCATCACGTACAACCCAAGAGAAGAATGTAGTCGGTGTCTGTATCTCTCTGCCTATATTTTCTCTTATTTTTCTATTTTGGTGCTTTTAGAAAGTTCATGGTTGTGATGTGGATGCAATTTTTGTTTTTGTCTTTGTCTAGCTTATGGAAAAGTGTTCTTGGTCAGGAAAAACACCGGTCATGATGTGGGCCAGCTGTATGCTATGAAGGTGAGACTATTTGTCTAAAATCTATATGTGATCTTTTTTTAGATATCTTTTCTAGTTAAACATTTAAGTGATTTTTATTTTTAAACTTATTTTTCTATAGTTCACTGAGGTTTTGCATGCTGCAAATTGTGTTTAGAATGCTTGCAGACCAAATTGTAATGTTTGTTTTGCTTACTACCCTAGGTGTTAAAGAAAGCAGCAATTGTTCAAAAGGCAAAGACAACAGAACATACTCGCACTGAGAGGCAGGTGCTGGAGCACATTCGCCAGTCTCCCTTCTTGGTCACGCTTCACTATGCCTTTCAGACACAGAGCAAACTACATCTTATCCTGGGTAAGTAAGGGCACACCACAGCCAAATATGGAGACTGTTTGTTTCCCTTAGTCTTGAAGTGCTGAATGGATGTTTTCTTTATGTTTGTCTCTATTACTGTTTGTCTCTCTGTTGGCATTTTGTGCATACTTTGTGTTTGTGTATTTTTGGTATTATGTCTATTCAAGCTCCCTGTGTATTTGCCTCTGTGTGTGAGTACAGACTATGTAAGCGGCGGGGAGATGTTCACTCATTTGTACCAGCGAGATCACTTTCCTGAGGAGGCGGTGCGGATTTATATTGGGGAAATAATCCTGGCTCTGGAGCACCTGCACAAGGTGGGTGTTTCTCCTTCAAGCTTCATCACTTTGAGCTACATATATCGATTTTTGGATGCCAGGGGGAAGAACAAGGACAACACAGACTTTGAGAGACAATGCACCTATATTTTAGCTTTTATGTTGATGTGCTTGACCTGTTGGCAAGCAGTTGACTAATTACGCACATTTTGCAGACAGAGCAATTTCTCTGAGGTCCTGATAAATGTGAGTTTTAGATTTGGTGGAATTTTATCTTTGATTCGGTCACCATTAAATTGCTGAATTTGTTGAAAAGATGCTTTCTAACTTTGTCTCCTGTCTGTTGATGGGAAGGACATCCCCATGGGCTCCTACATTACTGCCTGAAATACTCTCTATCTTAAAAAGTTACTTAGCTGTACCTAACAACATTGAACACCCACTGTAGCTGTAGATTTGAATCTAAATCTTAGAAAGCAATTGGTAATAAACAATCCTTATGTCTACTTAGAGATGACCACAAATCAAAAAATGTTGTTTTTTTTGTTTATTTCACCTAAACATAAGTATCCTGTTGACCTATGAGTTTTTCTTTGAAAAGCACCAAATTGAAACACCTGGGTAACCACACCTTGGTGACTAGTATTCTCATTGCCTGAGGTAATGGTGCAGTTGAGGGTTGAGATTCAGTCTGTGTTGCTTTCTGGGCAGTTGTTTATTTGAAATGTTTTGGGATAAGAATGACTGAATGTGTCTCGGAAAAGCTGTGATTACTGAAGATACCCAGTACATAATAGGTAATGTTTGCCTTCTTTGTTTATAAAAAGGTTAACTATGTTTTTCTGTGTATAATGCATGCAGTCTCTGTCCACTTATCACTGCACCGACCATGAATGTTTTCAATGTGTTTTTTGTTCAGCTGGGGATTGTGTACCGAGACATCAAATTGGAAAACATTCTCTTAGACAGTGAAGGCCATGTGGTATTGACAGATTTTGGGCTCAGCAAGGAGTTTCTGGAAGAAGAGGTACAATTATGATAATATTTAGTGTACACATGACTTGTTTTTTATGTCTGTAAATTATCTTACCTTTCTTTCTTCTTTTCCTCAATTCCTTATAGAAGGAAAGGACCTACTCTTTCTGTGGCACCATTGAGTACATGGCACCTGAAATCATCAGAGGGAAATCAGGGCATGGCAAGGTAAATGCAGGCAGCAAGTGGTGACATTATGTCATGTGAAGAAATTGTTAATTGTTAATTTTTGACTTGAACATTTAGCTGTAGATGTTTAAATTGCAAGCAAAGACCAAATACTGTAGGTCTCATGACTTTGGGTAACTGTGGTGGTGAAACACTGTATAGACTGATTTACCCTACATTATATCATGAATCATGGTTATGGATCTTGGCACAATCAAGGCTCCTCTAAATAGATTCACAGTGGGTGCCTTATTTTGTCACAGTCTGTCCTCTTTGCCTTATGAAACCTTTTGAACCTGTCTCTTCTTTCAGTCGGTGGATTGGTGGAGTCTTGGGATTCTGATGTTTGAGCTCCTGACGGGTGCATCTCCTTTTACCTTGGAGGGGGAGAGGAACTCCCAAAGTGAGGTGTCAAAGTGAGTGCAGCTAATTCAGGTCATAAAATTGATCCCAGGCATTGTCTTGGAATTACCCTTGTCATTAGTCTGTCTGTCACAAATTAGTACTAAATACATGTGGTTAAACCATAGTAAACATGTTTAAGCTGCTTTTCTAAGACAGTATGTAATGAGGATGCTAAGTTACAAAACAGGCATTATTGTTTTCCATTGGCCTTCTTTCCACCCCTCTACCCACAGACGTATTTTGCGCTGTGATCCACCGTTCCCCTCAATGATTGGACCCACTGCTCAGGACCTGCTGAGGAAGTTGCTGGTGAAAGATCCCCACAAGAGGCTGGGCTCTGGGCCGCGAGGGTCTGAAGACATCAAAGCACATTCATTCTTCAAGGTTAGACCTAACTTAACTGACCAAGCCACTCCTGTATCATCCTTTCCCTGTTACCTGCTCTCTTTCATCCATAACTCTCTCCATCTGCTTTTTGTTCTCTTACAGGGCTTGAACTGGTCTGACCTAGCACAGAAGAAGGTGCAAAGTCCCTTCAAGCCAGAGCTGAAGAGTGAACTTGACGTTGGGAACTTCGCTGAAGAATTCACTGGAATGGATCCCGTCTATTCTCCGGCAAGCACACCGCCAAGCACCGACCGTCTATTTCAGGTTAGTCCTGTTGCCTCAACCTTCACCCTCATAAAAGCTGGATTTGCAAAATGAAACATCCATTACATCCATCTGAAAAAAAACTGACAAATTGAGTGCTCACATAATAATAATAAAGGACTGTGGTGTAAAATGCCTTGATTCTTCTTTTTTTTTGTTTACACTGTTGTGTGGGCTTGGGTAGACTCTTTTAGTTTTTAGTTTTAGTCGAATCCTGTGTTACTTTATTTCTTCTGCCCTATTTGTCCGTCTCTCTCTATCTCATCACAGACTGTTTAAATTGTACTATGTTGTATTACACAGCTAAGATTTCTTTGTCATATTAGGGTTACTCCTTTATTGCACCCTCCATCCTGTTCAACAAGAATGCGGTCATGGGAGATTTTGTACAGTCACAGATTGGTGCGGATCGTCCAGCTTCAGCCTCTGTCACACGAAGTGCCATGTTAGAGGTAAAGATCTTCTTTAAAATTAATTTTAAGGTTAACATTACAGTGATTTGGAAATAAGTTTTTGTGCTTCGTGTAGAGGCAGGATTCCTTTCTGTAATGCAGGCTGATTATAAAATAGAATCTAAAAAGGCTCTGCACTGTTTGTTAATTAGGACACACAGGAAGGAAGAGAGCAAAAAACAACTAGTTTATTTAGCCTATATTATAACCAAAGGTTGCTTCCTTATTTCACAACATGTTTTGCTCTGCATTAAGTAACTACTGTGTTGTTTACAGCCAAGTTTAATGCGTATATGATTCAGCAACATGCATATGAACTTTTCAGGTCATGTACTGGTTAATGCACACCAAAGGTTGGTTATTTTTGACACTGCTGGAAGTCACATCCTATGCAAGTGAAATAAACAAACACCACTCCTTTTTCAGGAATCCCAGTTTTTTCAGCACTATGAGCTGTGTCTCCACGGACCACCCTTAGGTGAGGGTAGCTTTTCTGTGTGCAGGAAATGCAGACACAAGCAAACTGGACATGAGTATGCAGTTAAGATTGTCAGCCGCAGGTGAGTGGAAATATTGGATAACTATTCTTGACAATGTCCTTGTACTGGCTGATGGCACAAGCCACAGAATTTCATTGCTAACGTGTGAACTGACTATCTAGAATGGAGGCAAACACCCAGAGGGAGATTGCTGCTCTGAGGCAATGTGAGACTCACCCAAACATCGTCAAGCTTCATGAAGTCTATACCGATCAGGTACAGTTGGGGAAACCCACAAAAGATATCCTTAACAACCTTTTCAATTACTGACATGACATTAACACACTAATGTTCTGTCAAAGATAGACACTTAAGCAATGAGCAACAACAAAAACATAGCATGCATTCTTCTCTTTTTTCAGTATCACACATATTTAGTGATGGAGCTTCTACGAGGTGGAGAGTTGCTGGAAAGAATCAAGAGGAAGAAACTTTTTGGGGAGGCGGAGGCCAGTCAGTTGTTACTGAGCCTTGTCTCAGCTGTCAGCTTCATGCACGAGGCTGGAGTCGTGCACAGAGATCTCAAACCAGAGGTAGGCCAGCCTTGGATGATTTGATTCATTTCTTCTTTTATAGAAAAAAAAAAACAAGTGATGATTTGACCCTAACAGAATAATGTACGTACATATGTACGTACTGTTCTTTCTGAAAAAGCATCAGTCCTTAGTTATTACATCCATAACTCTGCTGTGCAACATGTTGAAGTTAAAATCCATCTAAGTAATTTAAAATTAAACTTTTTCCTGAGAAGTTAGATGGTAGAAAGACTGTTATAGCATGTAAAAGTATTGGCCAAAATTAAGGGGCGATAAAAGAATTAGTGGGAACAAGAGAGCAGTGAAGTTTTAATTGTCGCAGTATTTTTCCACTGTGAACTGCGGGTGTACTTTGTGCCCCTAGGATGTCTTGTATAAGCTGGCTGAAAACAAAATTCTAACCAACCAGTTTGATGTGTGGAGTCGTGGTTACTATTTTTGCAGCATTATTTAAACATGACTTAATCAAGGTAAATAGAAAGGACAACACTTCAGTCTCAAATGTGGGTTGGCACTTTTCAAAATTAAGGCTGCAGATTTATCACTCACATATTCTGCAATCTTCAGATGGCTGAGGGATTTAATTAACTGAAGGGGAGGGCTTTCATGTAGGATAAAGCAGCTGTGAATGACAGATAGTGGTAAGAATCACCAATTAATGTTGAGTTCTGCACAGAATGTTTTACTGAGACGCCTGTCGTAATCACATAAAGTTTTATTTTTGATGCCAATCTAACTGCGTTTACTGGTTGAAGAGTGTTTAATTAATGTTTATCTGCATTATTACATCATTCATACACATTTCCTAAGTATTGAGTTTGTGTTTGTACACAGAATCACCAAATGATAAATCATGGTTAGACAACTGATGTGGAAAAAGCTGTTGTCCTCCATCTTATCTACTTTTTACAAAAATATCATAGCACATTTTATGGCATTCATTTGAATGAACCTCCCATCTGCCCTCTACTCCCACATGTGCTCTCCTGAGCATGGAAATACCATACAAAAGACTAGAGCATACATTAACTTGAAGTGTTCAATCTTATCGCTAGTATTATTCAGTGTGCTTTTTTTCTCTGTTAGGAATTTTGAATATATTTTTCTATTTTATATGTGAAAAAGGTAGGGGATGATCATGGATTGTATCTGTTGTTTCTTGCAGAATGTGCTGTTTGCAGATGAGGGGGAGGACTCTGTGCTGAAAGTAATAGATTTTGGGTTTGCCCGCCTATGCCCTGCAGGCAGTGCCCCCCTGCAGACTCCCTGCTTCACGCTGCAGTACGCGGCACCTGAACTTTTTGAAAGTGCAGGATACGACAAAGCCTGTGACCTCTGGAGTCTCGGGGTCATCCTGGTAATTTCCCCTAAAACTGCTGATTCTGTCATGTCAGTAAAACTAACAGAAGTACTAATGACTCTCTGCATGTGTTTTCATCAGTACACCATGCTGTCAGGCCAGGTGCCATTTCAGAGCGAGCAGCGGGGGATGACCTCATCGTATGCTGCTGACATCATGCAAAAAATTAAAGAGGGTGATTTCTCATTGGATGGGGAGGCCTGGAAGGGTGTATCTGAGGATGCCAAAGAGCTGGTTAAAGGTATGTGATACATTAAGGTTTAAGTGACACACTCATGGATATGCCTTAGTTTTAACATGCTTCAGTGGAATTTAGGATGTTTCCCCTGTTTGTAGGACTTATCCACAGTCATATAAATATTTTTGCCACACACTCTCTTTGCACATAAGCTAGTTTTGTCTGCGTCTTTTGTATATTTTCCTCTTGTCTCTGTGTTTTTATCATACTGCATAACCCTGTCCTCTTTGATTAAAGGCCTACTCACAGTGGATCCAGAGATGCGTCTGAAACTATCTGATCTGAAAGAGAACAGCTGGTTGCAGGGTGGAGCATCCATGTCCACGACTCCTTTGTGCACTCCAGATGTGCTAGAGTCTAGTGGGCCAACTGTCCGCACCTATGTCAATGCCACGTACAAGGTAGGATTTTATAAAGGTCTTGAAATAGATGTTTGCATGAATTTTTTTGTGTTTTTCTGTGTCCTACTTATCTTCGACCACTTTCCTCCCTCAACAGGCTTTCAACCGTGGTAAAAGAGAGGGCTTCTTTCTGAAAAGTGTCGACAATGCTCCCCTTGCAAAACGCAGGAAGCTGAAGATGACAAGTACAGGTGTAGAGACCCGATGGAGTTCTTCTTCTTCCTCCTCCTCTTCTTCCACTTCCTCTACTGCCTCTGCAACAGCGTCCAAAACACAGCCAAAGCAAACTGTGACCCCAAAGCAGAGCTAACCTAAATGGCAGTAGAAACAACAAAAAGAAAAACGAAGAGGTATGTGCTTACAGTATATAGGAGACACAGTGTCCTCCCGCTGTGATAGGGTCACCCAGTTCCAAAAGAAGATCCTCACAAACCAAAAGACAGGTTTAGGGTAGTGTTAAGATTTCAATACAAATGGAATTCCACATGTATTTCCTCCCCAACCAAAACTGTATTTTAGAGTGTGGAAGAGAATATTGCAGAAGTCTAGTTCGCCATCTTTGAGATGTAAAGGAATCTGTGGCCTTGAGAAAAATATTATTCTTCAGTATTTGCTTACATGATGGTATCACACTAAAAGTTAAAAAGGAGACATTTTCCTACTATCACTGTGGGTAAGAAACAGTGCCTGGCTATATAGGGATAAAGGGAAAAAGGAGCCATAAAATGAGCAGAAGCCATATATACAGCAACGCAGTGAGTTTATCAATTGAGCTGTTGTTACACAAATTTGCACATAGCAAAATGAAAAGTCCTTCCAGGAATTGGCAGACTTAATCTTTAGATTGTATTTATTTTGCCACACGTAATGATTGGCAAAATCCTGCAAAAGTTCGGCCACAAGTGCTGTGCCACATGGGCACTGTGCTGTCTAAAGACAGACATTTTGTGGGGAAAAAAAGTTTTTGCTTTTGCACTATTTGCAGAGAATGTAAATGAACAAACGGGCAAATTGCTGGAAGGACTGAGTGCAGAGGGAAATGCTTGTATAACCTTTGAGATTGCAGAGGATGCTGGGGTTGAAATCTCTGTTTGATGCAGTGTTAACTGTGTCAGTCCTAAGGGCAATTCCAATACACTACCAACTCCGCAGACAATGAACACATTGTAAGGACGCATGTCTCAATGAAAGGGTCTGATAAATTACCTTGGCAAGCAGTCAGAGTTTGACTTGAAGTGGTACTAACTGAGTTTCCAACAGTAGCACCTGTAAAAACAGATGAAAACACAGAAAGTCATGAAATAGAGTGCGATTTTCTCATCATACTTGCTGTAAATTACTTGCATAATTGTGCCGCTCTGAGAAATTCTAGCATGCTAATCTGTTGTGATGATGAATTGTGATAACTCTTTCTATATTTTGGTATCTTGGGTTTACAATGAAAATGTCACCCAGAATGTTTTTAAGCCACCACGTGCAGCAGCTTGAGTGTTTGCACGTAGATTGGAGCTAAATCCATTTTGGTTAAAGCGCCTTGGGCTTGTGAATTTTTAAAGGGTATTACTTTTTTGTCACCCTATCAGACCAGCGCCATATGCGGCTAATCACAAATACAATCTCATTTGATACAGTGAAATGTTGTTGCTCCTCAATCGTGCTCAGCTTGTTGTCACCTGAGCTGTAAGGGCCACTCAAATGTGTTTTAACAGATGTGAAATGTAAAACATTGTATGGCTTTGGAATTTTAATTATGTTACAGAATGAGACATTTAATCATGACTTTAATTTGGTTGTGATGAGACCATCCTGCAAGTTTTGTATATACTCATCTTTGATTTAAAGCATAAAAAGATGTTTGTAATGATTTACAATTGTTTTAATGGTATATTAGTCTCCTTATGTATTTTTATTGGACTTTTTTTTAACATGTTGCACAGTCCGTTGATCAATTAAACACATTTCAGCTTTAAAGGTGCTTTCACTGATATTTATTACATGTAATTGATCTTAATGCTGTGGTAGTGGGATTAATGATTTAATTGGCTCTTGTTGTGTCCCAGCACTGTTAGTCTGAGAGTGTGGGTGTTTGTGAGGCTGTGTGTGAGCATGAATGGTGCTGGGCAGTTGGTTGTACCAATATTTCTGTACCAGATGAAGCATTATTGCAAGTTACTGTATTATTTTTCTTGTTGTTTGCCGCCTTTGTCTGTTTAAAGGTAACTGGTTGTTTGTGTTTGGACATTGAAATTTTTACTTAAGAAACTGTGCTTTTATCGGTGTTGATATTCATTTGTTGTAGTATATGATATTTTTCCTTTTCTCTCTTTTTTGAGCATTACTATTTTACTGAGATGCACTGTAAATGATGTTGTGACTGGGAATTTAACTTTTGCACCGAGGCTTTTTGGTTGGTGCAAATAAACATTACTTTTAAATAAATGGTTGTGAGTTTTGTCTTTTGAGTGTTGTGTTCTCTCGTTCTCATTAGTTTAACCATGGTCCGTCCTAACTACACTGAGATCCATAAATACGAATAGTGAGACTTTAAATTATTGGTAACAAACTATAAATGATATAATAGGTGTGATAACCTTTTCTTTTGAAAGAGTGGAAAGAGTCTCTTTAAAAATATCATTACTTTAACCAACACCATGAATAGTCTCAGACAGCTCTGCCTGAAATGAGGGTCATGCTGTGGGGATTAAATATTTACCATATAATAAGATCACCATCTTTAAAACTTAAAATGTATTCAAAATGTATTCAGATGCATACTAAGTCCCCCATTCAGTCTCTTAACAAGAGTTTCCATAGTGTGTAATGTTTAGAAAGGCTTTTGAGTTTATAAAGTTTCTTTTCATCTAGTATGACAGGTAGCTCTTTCTACGGATTAAACAAACAGGACATTATTTAATGGGAACTGAGTAGTTTTTGAGCATCTTTATTCTGTCCTTCGAATAAATGCTCCTTAGCGCTTGTTTGGAAATATCTTTCCTCTGTAAACACTGCTGGTTTAACTGAAACTAATATCCAATCTTTACTGTAACTATAATACTTCAGCATTACAAAGAATAATTTTGATTATTACTTATTATAAATATATCTCTCACCCATAATCACTGCTTAGCTTGCTCGTTAAATTTAATGTCTGTTCTACCATCCAGAACAAAATAATCTCAACATTTGGAAAGTAAGATTTAAAGAGAGAAGAGCACAAGATGCAATCATTCTTTTCTCACTCTTTCAATTTAATTAAACTGATCTGTACTCTCAATTCATTGTACTGCCTTACTAAAAACACCACGGGTAAAACAGGAGCTGATCAAAACAAGTCAGTTACTAAAATAATGATGGACCACATGTCCCATCATGCTGTACTGAGGAGTTAAAGTCTGCTGTTTTTCATACAGTTTGCTTGTGTTTGCAATGCTTCAGCTCAGAGCATGCTGCTGGTATTTCTCTTCTTTTAGGTTGTGTTTTTAGCTTCAACAATTGGTGGGGGGGGGGGTTACATTTCTTGACACCAGGCAATGCATCACTTCACTGTGATTGTGCGAGTGCTCTGCTCAGTGCAAACATCAGGGCTTATGTGTGGTGCATGAGTTAATTTTAACTTTTTGCATGAGGCCTATTGTCTCAGTGTCATCACAAATATTACCAAGGAGTTAGATAAAGTGCTCTGTATTCAGATTTGGAGGTAGTGGGGAATAAGCAGGTCTGGGGGTTTTGTATTTTAATTTCTGGAATAATATTATGTGAATTAAAATCCCAACACTCTTCAGAATGCTCGATTTATTTCTACAGGTAGAGTAGACTTTTTGTCAAAGTGCAATTTTTCTGGAGACAAAATAATATATAATAGAATAGCCTAACTCTGATGGGCAAGTATTTTTTTTTCCATAAGTAAACAAACACAATTCTATAATTGCAGATGCACTTTATCTTAAATAATAAAAACATTTGATACAGACATGGATTTTTTTTTTTTTTTAATTACCGGTATTTCTCCTGGTTTCATAAAGCCAAAGAACACTCCCTGTGTTTCACTGAAATTAGCATTATTATCTTAAAGCTTATTATTATTGGATATATTAATATTTCCTTATGATAACTGCACTACACTGCTAATGTTACCCCATGTTTTGTACAGTCGTTTTTCACTGGAAATGGTATTAAATAAAAAATGACCCATAATTCTTAGTTTCTCTATTGCCCGAAGGGAGCAACAATATCACAGTGTGTGTAATGAGTTTACTGTACCATTAGGTGGCTGCTGTGTGCTGTCCTGTGTCCTCTGTGTCCTGCATTATCTGTCCTTTGATCTCATCCCGTGTCAGGTGTTCCGCTGTTATTTGGTGTCTTCTGTGAAAGATATAAATACGCCACTGCGCTAGATTAAAATCAACTGTAAGGTACTTTTTAAATGGCTCATAAAAGATTACGTATCGTTCTATTACTCAAATGATGTGATGCATGACGGCCAGTGGGACTGGATTAGACAGGCTCTATTTCCCCATTAGAGCACATGAATGTTTGAAACCTTGCTCAGGACAAGACGGAGCAATTAACAGCACAGGGCACGGGGAACAGGACACGGCCGACACGGGGCCGGACAGAGAAGGACGCAGTGGCCACCTAATGATACAAGACCTTCATTACACAGGACAAGACACTAAATTACACCTTCTCACTAAATTACACCCTGCCTAACCACGAGCCTGTAAAAGACATTGTAGAAGGTTTGTCGACTTAAAAAAATTTGCTGAGCAAAGAATTAGCCAAGCGTAGTGAAACATAGATTTTGCCTTTATTTTGCATGGAGGCTTTGAGCTTATCAGCATGCAAACATAATATTAAAAACCAAATGCTAAGATGCATTTTATTAGGTTCACAATGTTCTTTATCATAAAGGCTTTTCATACTGCATGTACCCTGGGGCTAAGGGAGCTGTTAACCTAAGGCTAGAGAAGCTTTCAAACAGACCTAATCCTGGCACAGTCCAAAGTGGGCTAACCAGGACTTTGGCCTAAGGCTTACTGGCTCTGCTCCAGAGCCATTGTGGGCTGGGGCTTAAGTAAACACTGTCCTCATCCTGTAGGCCTAGACTCAGGTTAACCCTGGGTTAACGATGTGTTAAAATGAGCTAATTTATCCCAGGGTAGGGCAGTGCCAGGTATTGATATTATATTGATATTGTGATATGACACGGGATATGGTATCAGGTTTCGGATACTGTAATATGGCATAGGTGTTGTCTTGCTCTGGTTTTACAGGCTGCATTACAGTAAAAATTATGTTATTTTCTGAACTCACCAGACAGTTCTACTTGTTCTACTATTTTCCTTTACCTACTTTATCCATAGTAAGATTATTATTTATCAAAAATCAGAATATTTTGTAGAAGCACCAACAGTCCACCATATACTATTGTCACAATAGCCATATTAAGGTAATGAGTCAAGGAGAGCTGGGTAAGAAACTGCATTGTGAAAAGCCTTTTTTTAGTTGCTATAATTGCCTAATTAGTGCTAAACATAAGTACTGAGGGTCATGAAATGTCACTGGTTTTGCAGGTATTGTGATCCTAAATGTGTGCTGGATGAAAAGTCATGAGTGTACCAGTCATTCGGATTCTCTGTTGAAGCATCATGAATATCTGTATCAGATTCCAACACAATTGTTGTAACTGTTTATTTCAATCTGGACCAAAGTGGTGAACCGACAGACCGACACTGCCATGGAGCCACAAAAGGTGATATTATATTGGTGGTGATGATGCATGTGATAACACAAAAGCAAGGAGAAACCAATAAAACTGATTGGCATGCTTTGCAGCCCGCTCATTGATCGCTGGCAGCAGATGAATTCCCGGCTGAGCCTCTGGGCTAATCAAACTCTTCGCTTCACATATTCTACAGACTGTGTGCCGCAGCAAAGGCCGCTGTTATTGGCACCGCATCGCTTACAAACAGCTGCACTTTCTGAAGGGCAAGACTTTTGTCTCTGCAGGAGGAAGCAAATGTTTACTCATAAACTCACACTTTCATACACAACAAGAAGGAAAGCCAACAAACTGTTGGGGGGTAAACATTGGCATGATAAATAGGAAATATGCTCAGATTTTGTAAGGAATTAAATATTAACAAGGAGGTAGAATTAAAGTGTCACCTTATGCATATTAACAGTTCCACAGACACCAATGAAAGTGCCATAAAAGCTGTTATTAGCTTTCTAGTCACAATTTGCAGTTTCCCAAAAAATAAAAGCCTTCCAGATGCAATACATTTACAGTTGTTGACAATAATATTTTGTAATGTGTAACATATCTTCCAAGTGTGAGACCTTGCAGTTCTAATGAAGCAGTATAATATAATGCTGCACTAAAAAACAGGTCTGCATTGAATATAGCAGAGTTTATCCGTCCACTGGAAGCTTTATGATAAAAACTGTACATTAAGCATTTTAATTGATGAGAGTGCTTAATGAAATATTTAACAGGCTATTAAAATATGTGGTTTGTGATAATATACACATGTCACAAAATGTTGCCCATCAAGGACCCACAATGCTCTATTAGCTCACTGATAAGTTTCATGAACTCTGACGCTGTCCGTGGTCCTGAGCACTGCACCATAAATTCCACACCACCGGGGGTCAGTAGGGGGCTTGGCACTGACAGAACGAGTCAAAGTGAGCAATTGAGAAGCGATGGATAACATGAATATAATGTGTCATTGAATCATTAATCAAATCAATTCCCGGTTGGATGATTTGCGCAGAATAAATGTAATATATTGAGCATGACAAAGACAGATCTGGATGGAACACTTGCTCAAAATCATCAATTACAGTCTGTGCAGGCTTGGATTTGACCCAAGAACTGAGTGCACTTGTTTCAGTCCACAGTGTACATGCACAAAAGCAGGAAATGTTTGCCAGCAGCACCATCACGCTGTAGGATTTAACTTATTGATGAGTTCTCAAAGCAGATCGCACAACCAGATGTGGCTTGGACGCCTCTATTAAACAGTTCAATAGTCACAAATGTCTTTGAGTTCCATTGGACAGCGAGGAGCATCAGGACATTACAGTGTATTGACTTGTGCCTGGTGATAGAAACTGTACAGTAATCCTAGGCAGGAGAAAACATTGATTAGAATATAAAATTTATAGAATAGGTTATTTAATTTATTACTCAGCCTGTTGGTACTGTTTTATAATGTATTTTTGTGGCACTACAGTAGTTTTCTAAAGCCTTAAGTAAATAACCAAATGACATCATTGTGATGTCATCAGGATTATCTTGAGTTCAGTTTCCCACCTGAGATATTTACCTTACCTTCCATGGAATCAAGTGTCATGGCACTTCCAGCTAGGAGAGCATAGACAGCCGAGCTACATGTCAACTATGATACTTTAGTAGTGTTAACATATAACTGGTCAAAGATACAAAAGCAATTCCAACAAGGTAACGCCCATAAATTGAGGTTTGGCTGTTGTAAGTGCCAGATATGATGGTCCACCCAAGTATCCATAGGTATATTTTTATTGTGTGAGTTTAGAGAAATAACTCAGATACGTTTCTAAAAGAGTTACATTATGGGATTAGCAGAGTCAGTTGTCAGATTCAGGGGATCTAGCTAGCAGCTATATTCCCCCAGTGTGTTGGAACTGTGTGATAGCCTCTTTAGAACCTGTGTTTGGTTTATTCAGTCTGAGCTACCATAGAAACATTGTGGCGCAACATGTTGGACTCCATAAAAGCTTTACATGTAGACATGAAGAGCTTATTCTCAGCTAACAAAAACACGCAGTTTTGAGTTTTAGGTGATTATCCACTAATGAAAACATCTTTATGAATACCGTTATCCATTTCTGAAAATAGCTCCCTCTAAATCCCTTACACTGGACTTTTCTAATGAGTTGTAGCCTTCACAGGGTGAATTATTGCCTCAGCAGCAGAGCACAAAGTATCACTAAACATGTCAAGATACAGGCATTGTTTAAAACAACTGTTGTCACTTGAGCGCCAAAATGTCAGGAACTAAGTTCACAACTGGATGACCGTGCACTTTTACTTTAAGTTCATGTCATTGCAATGAAGAGGTTTCATTAACCCATGGGTCAGTAAATCTTCATAGCTTACAGCTTCCTTTTAATTGAAGTTAGAAATGGAAAACAACCAGTTAAGAGGGTTTCACCTGGCAGTGACAGTTTGCAAATTAACACCGGTATGTAAATGATAACTTTTCAGCTAATGAGTGAATCATCTTTCCGTCTGTATGTGGGTGAACATTTTAGCATGTGTGCGCTTTATGAAATCACTCTGTGAGTCGCAGGGTGCATCACCAACAACCTTGTGTTGGAGGATGAGAAAAGAATGATCCCTTTGTTGCGCACGTCTGCTTCCTCCCTCTTAACGTTGTCCTCCTCTGACTTGGTGGCATTTACACAAGCAACTTTAATTTTGCAGCAGCTAGCATCTGTGAATAGATTTCAGGAAACTGACTCATGTGGCGCGCACAGAGTTGCTTTCACTTAATCATGCAGGTCAACCCAAGAGATTCTGAGACACAAAAGATATATATATTTCTCCAGCAGCATATTCCATTGCTGTATTGACTGGAAGGCCAGAAATGGAGATGAGAAAAAAAAAAGGGTGAACCTGAGATGCCTTATGAATATGTCGACACAATGGTTTTTCTATTACTAGTGTGTAAGAGGCACATGGAGGATGGAAAGGTCTTTACTTTGAGATTCTCTTCGCCCCCACCCACTCCACTCTGTAGTAAAAGAGCCTTTACTAACCGACAGGTTCTCAGAACAGAGAAGCTGTGTATTGATTCAGCAGATAAAAAGGCATTTTCAATTCACATACCATTCAAACAGCCTTCTCTGCGCTTTTTACTCTACCAGTTCCATTAACCTCACCCTACCCTCTGGCACCCATCACCCCTCTCACTATCTGTTAACCCTGTCCACTTTATTTTCATCCTATCATTTCTGGTCCAGCTGTGATATGATTATTACCTCTATGCACACGTCCATCTGGAGGCGTGATTGTGCAGTGATACATACCGGTGTAATGTGTGTTGTAAAAATGTAAAATCACGGGTGATGATATCCACAGGACAGTAACATCCCCTTTAACAAGCCTGTACCGACTGTTATAGATGCAGCTGGCAGCAGCAGTGCTGTGTACAAACAAATAATCCAAGTCTGTAAAAAAAAACAAGGTAAACATTATTGCAGCATATAAAAAAATCTGGCCAGAGATTCAGCAGGGTAAACCTGAAAAGAGATGACGAGGCAGCTTTTACACATGTTGAATATGTCGAACTAAGAGCGTGTGGTCTGAAAAGAGCTTTCACAAAGAGGAGGAAGGAGCAGAACAAAATGAAGGGGGGAAATCATGGAGGGAGCACTGGTATGATTTCCTAAGCTTTTGTGTAATATAAATTATGAGGCATATCTATCTCTCCGGCATTGTTAAGTGCACCTCCTCGGTATCTGATCTGCAAGGCTGTGAGCAGTTTATTAAAAATGGAAGTCATTCTAAATGAGCCCGTAATGCTCAACCCTTTCAGGAAATCTTAATGGATCCCAGCCTATCTCTGACAAGGTTAAACGCTTGAGGAGACAGCAAGAAACGTTAACAGACTAGATTATGGAGAGAGATGAATACTAACCAGCACATGGATCCAGCTGGAACATCAGACACTGTCATTTATAAATTCAATGAGTGTGTTTACATCAAGTGTTCCAGAGATGAACAACTGAGTATTTAATATAAGGCATACTCTAGCCTGCATGTCATTGATTCTTTATGATTATTAATTTAATTATCTTCTACAGCCCTGAAACTCAACACACTGCCCTGACTCTGCAGCATGTTTCTAGATGATTCACGTCTTTTGTAATGTATTGTGATGTTTTCTTCATTTCAATGCGTTCTCTTACGTTGAGTTGGTTGAGGCCTCAAAGTCACCATACTGACCTGCATTTTGAATTATTTCACTTAAGCTGAACACTTTTGTGCCCAGCATGCTCTCTGTTTCTCCAGAGAAGCCGAGGAGCAGTCCAGTCCTGCAGGCCTGCTGTTGCTGCTCGTGTTTCAGCTCGACCCTCATCATTACAGGAAACATATTGTGCTCATTTTCAGATTTTGACCTTTGACCTTTGACCTTTGCATGCTGTAATGTATAAACAACAACAATTTATATATATATATATATATATATATATATATCCAAATATCCAAATCCA
>JAOWBC010000182.1:1587593-1602753 GCA_028566105.1 Hypoplectrus providencianus
ACATAAATTGGATTTGGATATTTGGATAAATATAATCTGTATATCTGTATAATATATATATATATTTAAAAAAAAATGTGACTGAATATAGGTGTATTTGCCCTCTTTTTGCAACACTCTTTAAGGCCCATTAAAGTCCAGTTTGCTCACAATCTCACTGGTCATCATCGATGCCTCTGTGCTGTCATTGCAAGGAGGGAGAAAAGGGAGATATCATGGGGGTAAATGGCTTTATATCATTGGGGTACAACTGAAGCTGCCATGCTGGAGGGTTAAATCTGTTGGCACCAGAAATATGCAGATGGTTTCCGCTCTGGTGCTCATTATGCTGTGACTGACAAAAGCACAGTGTTGTATAATTGGTGTGCCACCTGATAAGTGCAGATAGTCTCACTGCAGCCTGGGAATGACTGTAACTGGCCTACTGTAATGACACTTCCTATCTGCAAAGTGTATTAGTTGTAAAGAGAATCTACCCTTTTTTTTTTTTATTGCAGAAGGGCTACTTATTTTTTTAGGTGCCACTCAAAAATAGAGTTGCTAGCATAATTTTCCAATGCAATAGCTAGCAGTGATGTATTCAGCTCCAACAAAATTTAGCAAAACTAATGAAAGGTTGTGTGAGAAGCCTGTGATCATTAAAAGAAACAAAAACAAAAAAAACAAACAGATAACAGATAAATGTATACATAAGATTAAAAGATTTCAGTGTATAATGTAATTAAGCATATTGCACATAGCTGCTGATCGATTATTGAGCTTATCACTTGAAAATCTCACGCTGTTTCACATTTTTTATTTATTTTATTTTTTTTGTACATCTTTAGAGAAAACGTCATTTTTTCTAAACTGAGGCAAAATGTTGCAAGTTTTAAGACCGAATGTGCCCCAGAGCTGCCGTCGTAACAAACGCGCCCTCTGATTGGTTAACAGATTCGACCGGAAGGCAATATGCACAACTAGCAGCCGGCTAACAACAACGATTGTTTTCATTGAAAAGTGGATATAAAATAATAAATGTCTGATTTATTACTACGAATTTATTTCAAGAAGGCTACAAGAAGACCCCGTGGTTCAAGGCTGGACCGGAGACCTGTTAGACCGGCACAGCAGCTAACTTCTGACAATAAGTAAGTCTGGCAGACGTGGTCTTGATTAAGAATGTTTAAGCACATGTGTATGGATACTTCGTTTTCTTATAGGAAATCGTCTGAAGATAATAACCCATCTTAGTGTGCATAAAATATATAAATACTGGAGTTAGCCAGCATAGCATTATAAAAGTATTTACTATTATTATTATGATTGCAAGTAGCCTAACTTTAAAAACTTAAATTAATATGCTTAACATGCTGAAGTCTTCATTTTTTTCTTATATCTTTGGCCATTTTCAAGGCTCCATTGACAGCAGGAGAGACAGAGGGGAAGACACAGGAAAGGGCTTCAAGTCGGACTCAAACCTGGGACGCCTTCTTGCAAGGACTGAGCCTCTGTGGTATGTGCTCTAAGGGGTGTGCCACTAGGAGCCCCAAATGTTTGATATTTAACAGTATTTACCACAACACCTATTTTGCTAATCAAAAAGGCATGGAAATACTGTTTTACAACTTGGGCCTTTCAATAACTGCCATAATCCTATTAAGTGAAGATCTTCACTGCAACCAGATTGTTGCATTACACGAGGTAGAGTTGGTTACGTGAACTGTAAAATGTAAATGTACTATGAATATGTGCGTAACTTCCCCTCCTATATGCCCTTCGGATGACACCACTCAGTTGATAAATTTAGCCTCATTAACTCTGAATATCTTAAAGCAGAAGGATGTGTGGTACAGTTTCTCAACATGAGATTGTTTTAATAATACAGTGTCTTTGTTTGTTTGGCGATGAGCGCCTTGAAAGTCTTTGGGATAAGCTGTTTGTATGCATCTTTAATGTCATGCTCACACGTTCCCATGTATAATGGATAAATATAATCTGGATATGCTCACAGATGCCATGGAAACTGTACTTGGGTTGACATGTTGTTACATGAGCACTTTCTCAGTGTTGCAGAGCTTCTTGTAAGTGGAATAAGATCTTGGCTTGGCTTTTTGTGAATGTAATGTTTACATGTCTGACATCAAGTCTGTGAGCCTGACACACCACTGATGTGTAGCTAAATCTGAGGACATTTTCCTGTATGTCCTTGACCTCTTCTGTCAGACCTAAGTTTACTGTAAATGACAGAAGGGAAGCCAAATACATTTTGAATTGGAGGATAATATGTAAGGAATTATGCAAAGGGCTTAAAAAATCTTCCATTTGATGCTGCCAAGAAGACTGGTGTGTTGTGTTTAAATATCTCACTCAAAGGGAGCATTATATGGCTGCAGAGAAATGTTGGAACTATCAGTGACAGAATATAAATTTCATACAGCGTGGTTGTGTTTTTTATAAAAAAAAATACAGTGAAATTTGAAAGGAAACCTATGCATTTGAAGTAGGCTGTTCAGATATTCACAAGGGTATCAGATATGGTGGCTGTGAATGGCCAGTCTGCCTTTTAGGACGCAGGGCTTTCAAAAGGACAACCTGTCATGCATTATTATGTCTATCTGTGATCTGGGTCAAGCCCTTGTGATGCATGAGTGCATTTACGCGCACGCACAAGACCGACATGCTGCACACAGGACCACCGTTTCAAAAGAAATACAATAAACTCTATTGTGGAGTTTGCGCCGCTCTTATTAACAGTCACTAAATTGCTCTTATCTGATCTGTGTGTGAGTGCGTGTGTGTGTGTGTGAGTGTGAGTACAGCCGATATCAGAGCGCCTACAGCCACACTCAGGCCTCAAAGCAACAACACATGCATGGGCTACATTTGTGCTGAAACTGGCACAGGCTGCTGAAGGGCACATGGAAAGCTCCCCTGCCCTTGTGCAAATTGTAATTACCAATGAGATGCTTCATACACTAGATGGGGGTGTTGTGTTGTAGTTGTTGTTTTTTTTTTGTGTGTGTGTGTGTGTGTGTGTGTGTAGTATAGCCTGGCGGGGGGGGGGCAGTGAAGCACAATGAAGGAAGAAATCTGTGCTATGGTATCTTCATTATTAATTTACTTCCCCCTCGTGCATTGCCTCAAAGTTCTTTCCATGTATCGTTGTTCTCTTGCGTAGACTGTACAAACAGATACACTCTGCTCATGTGTGGAGAACTTCTCCAAATTGAGGATGAAGATATGTGGTTAGTATTCAGCATGCTTTGGAGCCTCTTTGCTTCACAAACCTGGTAAAGAACAATCTGCACACTCCAGCTCTTTTATACTAGATCAGAATGTTGTGTTCATAAGTGAAAAAAATAGAAGAATTTTTAGAAATGCAGTTTATTAATTATGAGACCCTGGGGTAGACCTATAATCCACTGGAAATATTATACATGTCATCTGGCTTGAGGCGACTAGGGAGCCCCCAGGAGGAGCTGGAAACTGTTGCTGGGCAGAGGATCATTGGGTAGAATTTATTCACCATAATCAACATGGGCACAGTTGTTTATTTTTGCTAGATCCCCCAAACCCCCTCCTGCTGCTGGAAATAATAAAATACTTTAAAGCACCAAATGTGTTTTCAACCACACCTAAAAATAGCCCTCAAAAATTATCCTCAATTTATGCCTGAACAGCACCCAACTGATGTAAGAATTTACTTGGAAATTAATATATACTATTATGAGATAGCTTTTCTTAAAATACTGTGGCCAAAATGTATTATTAAATGAAATTTTGCTTGATTTAAAATTTAATTCCAGTTAACAAATCCAATATCTAGCTCAGTTTCAGCAAAGGGTCATGTACAGGTATAAAAGAGGGAACATCTGTCCCTCTTTGACCCTTTAAGGTTCTGGCAGATGCTGCCCTGAATGGGACAGATGAGAAAGGTGTGACAGAAAACCATCGACAGAGCTGTCCTCGCAGCTTGGCATGGAGCCACTGACTGCACCAGGGAGCTGGGTGCAGCTCTGACCTCCTTGCAAACTCTGGAGATTTTCTGCCTCCTTCTGCCATAAAACCATTTTATGTGGGTTAGTGGGAAATAAAGGACTGTATTGCACTTGAGACTCAATGCCCACATGCAGAGGAGATCACTGGATCGATAGCTGCCCTCAGTTTCTCTCCCCAGTGGCTCCTGCTGGGAGAGCGAGTGCCGTCACTGGCACTGAAACTGTTCCCTCAAATAACACAGTTTTGAAGGTGCCTAACATTTCAATCTACCACAACCGAGACCCACTTTTACCGTTAAATTACAAATAAGAATAGAGCTACACATGCCCTCTCATTTCTGTCAGGTTAACTCATTAAATGCGCACTTGTTATCAGCTGTTCAGCTATTGCCATCCGCTTCGCGGCAGGCAGGCCCTATGTCATAATTTCAGCCCAAAAATCCCGTCTTAATTCTTCTACAAACGCTCTGGATAGTGCTCTGCCTCTTATTATTCACGTCCAGAGGCCAAAGAGTAAGTGTTAGGCACTGGAGTTAAAGAACAGCCAGTAAAAGTACAACATTATGGAGTCATATAGTGGCAAAAAAAAGTAGCAAACCTGTAAAACAAAAGAAAATGCATGCAGTAATATAAAAAGGAAAAGATAAATAAATAGTAGTATGTTAATACAGAGACGAAAAAGTAAACAATTGCAGACACATAAAAATAGAAACTAATGTGTGAATATAAAGTATTTCATTTTAACATTTATTTGTTCTTGTTTATTCTGTATATTCTTCTATACATAATATATATGTATAAGTATATATTTATTTATTTTGAATATTAAGCAATTTGAAAGAGAGAGGAAAATAAAATGAAAAAGTGGTGAAAATACAGTGCCATAATTTATATGCAATTACTATATATATTTAGAAATATATACAGAAAAAACAACTCACATTTATGTATTCTATCATTTATTTGCCATTATAACTTTACATATTTTTTTTCACATATTTGATTAATTTATTTAAGAAAGAAATCCTTGATTATAATAAACATTCAATCTTTTTTTAAGGTCAAAGACAAACTACCAAACTAAAAGGTTACAAGCATTGTAATGGGACATGGGTCAGAAAACCCACAGGTCTGTTGGCAGAGTGTTGAGTCTGAAGTTGTTGTCTTTAGTCTGTTGTGTTTTTTCTTATTCAATCCTGTCAGACATGGCTGAGGGCTGAGATGTCTCAGAATTTCACTGTACTGGTAATTATTTCTGACTACTGAGCGCCTGACAAACTCCCAAGTCAGAAAGCGTGTTGTGTTACTATGAGAACTGGCATTAACTGGCCTTGGTCTGTCCTTAAGGCACCCCAGGGTGCCACTGCACCCACTTTGGGAGCTACTGATATAGAGACTTAATAGAAAATGGAAGCAGTGTCTTAAGTTCTGAACTGGAAGGAGTCTTACTGTAATTGTGAACTAACAAACAAACATGCCTGTAGGGAAGCATACAACAACATAAACAACCTCGTCTTTAAAAAAAAAAAGAAAGAAAAAAACCTAATCATTCACTCTGGAGAATTTACTTGGAAATGTAATCACATTCTGACCTCACCTCTGTAAAAAAAAACCTACATATGAGAGTTTTTTTTAATGTAGTTTACTCAATGAGAATGACCAATCCCTATCCCCTTGTTAAGAATAAGGCTTTCTTCTTAAAAGATATAAAAACCAAAACAGTTTGATTTGCTACTGATCAGAAATGACAAAAAAGGCTTTGCACAAAACCCTGTTCTACCCAAGACACACAACTCTCATATCTACTAACGTGAAGGAAAGAATCGATTCAAGAAAAGGGTGAGGACAGACAGTGATTTATTTCTGAAGGAAGGCTGCCCCTTGTCCTTGCTGGGACGAGTTTTCTTATGTTGTCCATGTGAGGAGGTTCAACAACGTACTGGTGTTTGAAGACAGAAGGTCATGGCTTTTTGTCATGTGCTTACTTGTCGCCTGTAGAACATACTTACATCGAATACACTTATTCACAAAATAAAACCCTGTGTAAATGGTTATTAAAAACAACGGAACAAACATGGCCATTCTGTTATGTACATTTTGGACAACATTAGACATTTTTGGGAATCTGGGTTGTATAAACACTAGCTTTGGGTTAGAGCAGGGCAAATGAATGAGTGAAGTGCATGTGACTGCAATATGTTAAGCTTATAAATACAGAATTTATAGTTAGATGCCTGTATTAATACAGAAAAGTAAAACAAATGTCAAACAAATTGACATATACCTTGTTGAAAACAATTTCCTCTGTACGTACATTTATTTAAAGGTAAACCTAAAAAAAAAAAAAAAACAATGACTGCCACCATACATCACTAGACTACAGGGTACTGAAAACAACAGAAATGTACAATACCAGCCTTTTCTCCTGGCAACTTGGCTGGACTGACGCCTGGTAATTGCATTCATTAATTTAAACTGCAATGCCTTATAATTCTCTAATAAAAGAGGAGAAATGGCCTCTACAAGGAGAACCCCCACCCCCACCTCAGCCCCCAAACAATATGCATCTGAGGTGATCTTGTCTCCCTTCCCTGCCTCCAGTATTTCTGTCCCGTATGTTGCTGGACAGAGGAAGTCAGCTCATTGGGGTGGAAAATTACATCATTAATTGGGAATCATCAACAAGGAATCTTTGATAAGTAATTTAGTGAGTCTTCAGCGGTTGTGGGGGATGAGCTTTACGCTGAGAATAACTCACCCTTTATAGTCTATTACGGGATAAGGCTGGCAATGCTGTATGTTATTGTGACTGTTGAACAATCACAATGAAAAGATCAAAACCAACAACAATTTCTGATTTCCCGATCCTGTCATTGTCTCTCGGAAAGCCCATCACTTCTAACTGAAGATGTAATTCTTGTTTTTCAAATGCCAAACGGGCATAAATAGTGCATTTGCTGGGAATTATTTTTAATTTATTTTTGCAGCATTATTGCAGATTTGAGTATTTCCAACAGAACGACAGTATATATGGGATAGACTTAAAAAATTATTGTCCCCGTATTAATGCTTATAAAGGAACAGATCTTCAAGGTTGGCTCTAGGGTGGCATATTGATAGTTTTCTTTTCTTTTTTTTTTCTTACCTTGGCTGAGGAGGTTATGTATTTCAGCTTTGTTATATGTCTTCCAGCAGGATTATGGCTGAACAGTTGGAATTTGAAACTTGATGGAAGGTAGTAGCTTGGGCCAAGGAACGACCTGTTAAAGCTCACAAATACAAATTATTTCTCAATTTTTTCTAATATTGCAAGATTTTGCATTTGTGCTGCATTTATGTGTTGTACATCTATTTGTAGTATTTGTGTGTTTTTGTTGTAATTCAATGAGTTAAAACAGCTAACAGAGAGAAATACAACACAACACATCTTCTTAGTGCATCAATGTTGTTTTCAACACAATTTAAAGCTCATGAACACTGAAACCATCCGAAGAGCATGTGAATGCACCACTGGCTGGTTGAGGCCTGGGCGCTGGAACAACACAAATGATATTTCTTAGTTATGTGAAGTGACTGTTTGGGTCATTTCATGAGAGTTATTGAAAATAAGAAAAATACAAAATATGAATAGCCGCTGCTGACCACACTGTTGACCCGGCGTCGTGTCGATGCTGTCCCCAAACACGGCTCTGACCCTGAGTTCCTCTCACCATTCCTTCCTCTTCCTCTCTACCCCGCCAGTCGTGCTGTGCCGGCCTACTCTGTGCCAAGAATGCTTCACATCTGCCTCCGCAGGGAACAAATGATGGCTGCAATGTGGATTTAAGAATGTGCGCCTCTGTAAATATTTGGTTGTGCCTTGGTGAGTCCTGTGGGGAAATGCCACTCTGTATGGCAAAATAACAGGCGGACTCGCTGCATGCTGAAGATCTCCAGCTTGACGGCAAGTCCACTTCCCAGCAGGAAGAAAATTCAAAAAGTTTAATGTCCCAGAGGGGCAACTGGCTTTGCAGTCAGTACTTCAGCACAAATGCATACAATACATCATACAAGCAGCACAAGAGCCCTTTCTCCTCCGCTGTCACAATGAATCATTCAAAAGAAGATGAAATGACATGACAGCCGGAGTTCTAGTTAGTTTCCCAGAAATATTTGGTGAAGTAGGGAAAACAAGGACAGTCGTAATTGATGAAACCAACATCGCTTTAATAAATATAATTAAATTACCCACAAGGACAAACAAAATATTTTGAGCAGCTAGGATTTATTAGTTAGCAGGTCGTGCCATTTAAGTTGAATTTGACAGCTGCTTCGGGTTAAATTGAGTGCTCTGACTCATTTCATGACAAAATGACTGTTATTATGCTGTAATGGATCACTACCCTTTGCAGCATGGTTAGATGGTTTGTTGATCGCATGAATTAAAAAAAGGGATATTAAAGACTAAAATGAACATTTTAACTCTTTCCTTTCATGTCTGTTTATCATCTGTTTTTTTTTTTTCCAGGGATGAGATCTATTACTTTTTCATCCTGTTTAAGTGCTAATTGACATGGTATACCCATCTGATGCTTATTTTATCTGTCTTTAATGTACAGGAAGTGCAGTTCGGATGAATGGTTTAAAGCGAGTATGAACATTGAAATGTGTGTGTAAATGACAGAGAGGGAGCGTGATTGTGTCGGTAGTTTGAGGCTTCATAGAGAGGTGATATGGTTGGAAAGCTGACATTGTTATGGCTCTCACAAATCCCATTTACTGTCATGAGTGTGAAATTTCCTGCATTTATAAACAGTCCTTTGAACGTTACATGCTTTTCTCAGATTTATCTTGCTGTTTAAAATTGGATGATGTGACAGGTAGGGAAATTTCAAACTTGAGTTCTTTAATCTTTATACTGTAGCAATTCTGAATATGTAAATGTGTTTAAGATGAAGAAAGCTTTGAGCCATTTATAGTAGAAGTGGCTGTGAAACGAGCCACTGTTGCAGGCTTCACAGACTGTACGCTAAATTTATTATCCACAAATTATTCTGTGATTGTGTTTTATGAGGTACTTGTATTGGGTCTTGAGGGATTTGTGGAAATTTACTGCAATGGTGTCTAACTTTTTTCACTTTCTGGGATAACCTAAAAGGGTGTTAAAGAAAGTAAAGCAACCCACTATCCAAACTCCTCTCTATAGTTTTGTGGGCTTCTGAGGTATGTAATGTTCCCAATCAGTACTGACATCACAGTCAAATCAGTTTCGTTATTTGACATTTTTGAAGTGAAGCATCAACATGGTAATCACTCTGCACTGAAAAGAGAAAGTAATGGCTGCAGTGTGATTGTCACTAGATTTCTTATCTAAATCATGTGATGAATAGTGTCTAAATGGTTATATAAAATATCAATTGATGAATCCAATGGGGGTGATAGTTTGGCAATTTCAACCTTCTTGTACAAACAGTTATGGGTTATGCAAAGTTCTGTCGTAGCGCCTGCGCTGAACATTTGTACTCTTTTCTCTGAAGGATTTAGAAGATGACTGACTTTAAAAGCCCTGAAAACCTGTTCTCTAAATCAGCTTTTTACTTTCACATTTACTTTCTGCTAAAGTTAAAACAGTTCTGGTTCTTTTTCTGAAGAGACTGATGTTAGAGTTGTTTTTTTGCCTTTGCTCTTCTTGCCAGTTTGAAGTGGATATGACTCACTTAAAGCATAATGCAGTTGTTGAGTTGTTTGTTTGTCAATCAAATCTAATTAGACCACACCTACAGAGCCCTGAAAAAGCTAATTTCTTTTGTTAACCTTTAATAAATATTAACCTCAAGATATTCTTTCCCAAAGCTTTTATATCGACAAAACATAGATTATGTCAGAATACCATTATATCAGAGCATAATACTAAATTGGTGGAGTATTAATTTACGACAGGTGAAGCTTAAACATGGACTATTTGTTTCCTTGTCTTCACCCATTCGTCGAATACCTATGAAAAGCCACTGAAGCTACTGTGGTTGTCCTTGGCAGTGCCTGACTACTCTTAATTCCAGATAATCCCAAAATGGGCAAAGAGACGGAATTGGGGGCGAGCAGAGGAGGGCCAAATGAAGGCAGGTTGATGAAACATGCCACCTGTGATGGCACTCAAAGCAGCCATGACCTTCATTATGCAAGCATGTAATGTAAGCATTTACTCCATGTACAGTTGTTATGAGCATGGAGACAATATGGAGTAAAACATTATTTCGTACCAGGCTGTAAAGGTGTATTTCTGCTGTCAGTAATGGGAATTTTATCATGGGGGTCTTTGGAGATTGTCTTTTATGGAGTTTTTTTTTTTTGCATTGTTTTGCTTGTATTTGTGATAAGTTCAGACCCCCTTGACCATGCCAATAATTTGCATACTGTTGCATCGACTGAATATATTCTACTGCAAATGGTACTCATACCCATGGAGTGTGCAGTTTTTTTTGCCTTATCTCTTTAATAGGAGGATGAAAGTTTCTGGCCAGGCTGTAAGCAGGTCACACTTACACGGTGTGTGTTGACCACTGGCTCATCAGGACAACCTGGCGATATCATTTAGTCTGCCGTAATGACTGAAGAGACTTGCCAGATGAGCCAACTCTATGCCAATTTTCTGTGCTTTTTTACTGCTGACATGTGTGACCAGTGACAGATGCTGCTTATTTACTGAAGTGCACATGATCATTTAGCTGAGCTTGTTTGTGTGTCTGCTTTCTCTTCCCCTGTGGCAACAGAACGGCGGCTACACCCAGCGTCACGTCTCGTTCGTGGTTTGTCATTGGTGGAGTTGGCGTCATGCTCCCAGTCAACACAGCAATCAGTGTTTGTGTTTCACCAGAACTCAAATTCTGTCAATTTGTCAAATCAGCTTCTCCACTACAGTCCACTGAAGCCGCCCCTCTTCATTATATATCTTCATTCTCCCTCTTGGACTCAAAAATCCTTGTTTCTTTAATTAGTATTTCTGTAATGTGAATGATCATCTAGCCACACAGATTTGTTACATTCATTGTCAGGCCCCTGTGGCTTTGACTCTTGCTCTCCTGCTAATGGTCTTATTAATGCTTCACTGAAATGTTGGCTATCCAGGAATTTAAGCTCATCCTTGTAATGCACAAAATGCAATTTGCTTTCTGTTTGAACCGAAGCTGAATGAGTAAAATGTTAATCAGTATAGTCCAGTTTAAGGAAGTCTTAAGTGTTTGTTTTTCTGCTTGAAGATGGCAAACTGGTGAATAGAGCCAAGGGTGCACTTTATGACGATGACAAGGCATCTGCTATCTGTATCTATCTATGTAAAAGTGTGCACATAGACTCCGTAGCCTTCTTGAATACATCTTTAGGATTTCAATGACAGCCCTCAATGCAGAGATTTGGTCCATGCTTTCCCTTCCATTCTGACTTGTTCCTGTTTCAAATTGCCATCAACAGCTGCATCAATACAGCACTTTCATGCCGGGGATGGAGAGGCGTGTTTCCGCGCCAGCTGCTACAGTTCAGCAGGCTGTTTTTCTTGGGTATCTTGACATAAGTCTTTTGGTGCGGTCATTAAGGTTTTGTACCTTGCCTCACATGGTTTCTAAAAAGTCAATAAGAACCATTGTAGTTGTTCTGAGGCGGCAGTATGAATGTAATCAATGCCAGTTTTCTCGCCGGTGTTCACAGCGTTAGAGGGACTTAGAAGTTAAGAAAACACCGGGGTAGATGCACTTGCCTGTAAAGACTCCCTGTTTGCAGTAAATCTCTGAAAACAAGCTGAAAATGTGTTTACAAGAAGAGAAGTTTAACACATTGGTAGGAGTGAATTATCACCCAGCCGCAGTGTTGATTAAATGACAGTAAAGACAAACTAAACTACCCTTCACTCCTGTGCTTTGCATGGTTTACAGCCTGACCTGACATAAATATTACTGTCAGCTGTCTGCTGAAGCTTCTTATAAAAGAGTGGCATGATAACGACTACTGAGCAGTAACACTGCAAAGGTTTTTTAGCTACAAATAACACAGCCTTGAACATCCTTTGCATTTCCTCCATTATGGAGCAAGCTGAATCCCACCAAAGATTGGAAAAAAAAAAAAACATGAATGTGCAATAAAACCGATTGTGATGGCTTCAACGTGTGCTTAGGCCTTGTAGAACTTGTACTCAACTGTATTCTGTAATATAGCGTCCATATGCTCCTTCTCTTTCCCCTTCGTTCCCACTATCTGCTTCTCTCTTTTTCCCACTGGGTGGAGGAGCTATAAATTAAAGTGGGGAATTACTGCTAACTGTTGGAATAAATTAAGGCGCTTTTGCGTCTGTAAACACCGTCTGACTGCGTAATTACACTCCCACTCCCACTGAGACGCCATGGAGAGGGAGGATAAGGAAAGAAATGCAGCAGAGATGGAGAGCAGTGGCAGTGGGAGACAGAGAAGATGAACAAAATGTCACAAGGGGGGTCAGATATTAGATTCACTCCTTTGCTGAGTTGGACGCTGGCTGAGCTCTCCTACAGATTGAGGGGGAAAGGTGACTTTGAACTTCATGATCTCAATCACCATATTTGTTATTACATCTTAAAGAAAAATACTGAAAACTATCTCACAATATCACTCTAAACTACAACAAACTGCAAACTTTGGAGTGACCTGCCTCTCTGCCTTTTATATCCCTTACAGACACACCATGGACCAATTTTTGTCTTTTTTGAGGGGTGAACGAATGTTCAGGGTGAGATAAAAGGTCAACAAAAAGTGTCACATAGAAGTGATGTACATCAGCTGAAAGCTGGAAACCTGCTGATTTATTTAAGATGCAGCTCAGCTCAGTGAGTAAGGTTTTACTAGTCAGAGAACTGAAAAATAATGTGTGTTAAGACTGTATTTAAGCTAAAAACATGATGGGTATATGAAGTCCATTCCCATGTCCAATTAAAGTGTTGCAGCAATTTTTGAACTGATACCATTTGTTACCCAGATTTTGTGTTAAATGTAACCACAGATTAACGCTCAGAACTTAAAATAGTCCAATGTCTGTTAAAATACCACATTAAGACTGAGATCTTGACAAACACTATTAAAAAATCCATGCTGTGATGGGATCGAAAACTTTTGACATTTTGGAATTGCTTCTTTTGGTGATAAGGAGGGCGGGCACTTCTATTGTAACAAGTAGCTAAGAAACCCCTTATTGTCAGAATGAGGCTGTGAGTATTGTAGAGGTCACAACAGGTCATTCATACAGTGAGGTCTGCTCAGATATCTTGAGGTCAGAGATCGAGGGAGCCCTTTGAAAATGGGCATGTCAGTATTTTTTCTTTGCAAATACTTAGCCTTTTTAGCAATATTTATTCCCCTTTTAGAGAGCTAAACATCGCATATCGACTATCAGCTAGCCGAGCACACTTCAGCCTCTTAAAGTCTAAATGTCTTTTGTGGCCCTGTTGGTCTCAGATGATTAAAGCTTTGCTTGTTTGAGCCCTTGGACCTTGTGCTTTTTTGTTCAGAACAACACACAACACTTAAGCTCTCACTCAATCTGCAGTCTAATTACAACATGGCATTGTTAATGGCAGATCACATTTAGCAGCACAATAGTTCATTGCATGGACTAAAAGCCACTTTATCACAGAATGATCTTTACAGCTGGCTATAAACAAAAGCCAGATACACATGGCCTTCAGGGACAGCAGCATCATCAGTCTGGGCATATAGTGAACCACAGACTTCGACCAGGTATATTTAATTAACACATTTGAGAAATTAGCATGATTCTGTTACACCCACATAAACTGCTGAGGAGCCCTGCACTCCAATAAGGCTGTTGACATTAGCCACTGCAACACAACCTGGTGCAGTTGTCCTCTTCAGTGAAATGAATAAAGGACAGAGTCCAGAAAGCTCAGCTCACCTCACTACTGGATATGATTGTAAAGCATCTGTGATAATCAACAGTCAGCCTGCTGAGCCACTGAAATGTCTGGACCTGCCAGCATGATGGTGATTGGACCTATTGACCACTTGCTTGCCCATAATGAGCAACTGCTCCTCTGATGGTGTAGTATATTTCCAGTGCTTGGGAAATGCCAGGGGCGGGCACCAACTACGTAGAAGCCGCCTTAGTCACCTACCAATGCATGAAAATCATCTGTCGCAGCAATTCTATGAGTTCTGGCAGCTTGAGGAATGCCTTTTGTTGGGATACATCTCTCATATGAGGACAGCCATCCTGTCCCTCCTGGGCTAAGATTGTCATCTTGCCATAACTGTAGCACTCTCAGATGTTACAGTAATTGTTTCCCTCAAAAACACTGGCATCATTTTGATGCAGACAAAATTACATCAAATGCACCGCAAGCACCGTAGAAACCGTTGAGTAGCAGCATTTTTCATTTTTCAAGGTCCTGCTGAATCATTAATGTTATACGGTGATGCTGTGCATTGTAATTATAGGAGCCACTGATCTTTGCTTACAGTTTTTCCTTTTATGTAGAATATTCTGCTCTTCTACACGAATCACAAGCCTGGCTTCAGCTAAAACGTTATCGAGGGACATGAGACAATCCTAAAATTGTAGAGGCAGCACATTTTGCATGTGTATATATAGGTAAGAGGCTGAAGCTGTGCCACACCTAACCACACTGGCGGATTCATGGGAAGCTCTCGAATGTTGGTTTTAAATATACAAATGAAATATAAGCAGCTGGTCTGAGCTCAGACACACCGGTGGGATTCACAACATTCACACACTGAGGACCCGAGCCGTGGTCCACATCACTCTGGGGACTGGAGCAGATGTCCAACCAATTTCAGGACCACTTTGAAAACGCTCGCTGTCAAGGCTCGGACTAACAGTGCCATGATTGGACAGAATCATAACCTGCCCAACAGGCTGCGTAAATCAGAGCGGAGATCTAATTAAAAAAAAAGAAAAAAAGAAAAAGCATCAATCAGTCTGACAAAGAGGGAGTGAGACTGAGACCAGCCACAGAAAAATATGAGGGGAACTGTTGTTTTTTCCAAAATCCATCTACATAGACTCTGCTTGTGATATTTTTTTTTTCATTCACAAGGACTTGTTTCTAGACACTGCAGGCAGGCTGCTGATAGATAGATAGATAGATAGATAGATAGATAGATAGATAGATAGATAGATAGATAGATAGATAGATAGATAGATA
>JAOWBC010000182.1:1604088-1620024 GCA_028566105.1 Hypoplectrus providencianus
GATAGATAGATAGATAGATAGATAGATAGATAGATAGATAGATAGATAGGTGTAGTGTTAACTTACATTTTGCACCATTATCAGTGATCTGTGCAGCTGATTTTGCACAATTTCACACTACATTTTAAAAACAGCTGAGTGAAAGAGAGACAGAGAGGGGGGCTTGGGAAATATGCACCATGTCTCACTGTTATTCAAAGGACATATAGAGGAAAGGTTTTTCACAAATGTGTTCCAGCCTCCTCCTCCCTCTCCTTTAATCCTCTCCATCCTTTACGCCTCAGTCTTTCTCTCCTCAGCTCCTCTTCTCCTCTCCAGCCTCAGCCGGCAGATTGGAAAGATTTTCCCCCCCCTCTCTCTTTCAGAAAATAAAACACGTTTCGGCGTCCCAGGGGCAATTTATTCAGTGCAAATAGCGGATATAGCTGAGAGCCAGCGCATTTTTTTTTTTTTTTTTTTGCAAAGGTGCACGGATGAGCAAGCACGGACCGGTCCGGTGACTAATTGCCATAATAAGGCGCACAAGTTCGCCAGCGACTAAGGCACGTTTTATTTCTCCGTATTACCATGTAGCCAGTGCCGCAGCGGGGAGATAATCGGGCGGAGGGAGCAGTTACAGAGAGGAGACAGAGAGAGGGAGAGAGAGAGAAAGGAGCTGGCAGCACATGATCACACAGGCTATCCAGTCACTGATCAACTGGAGCATTCATAATTGCGCTGGCGACAACATATGGGAATACAACAAGGCGAGATTGTGGTCACACCTGCTTGTGGAGGACACGGAGGACCCGTGCGGGAGAAAAAGGGCGGCCAAATCCGAGGGACTTTGCATCAAACACAGCCGAGAGAAAGCGTGGCATCCGAAGCACCATCCGGTAGGTGAGCCTTGATTGATGTGCACGGACTGCCAATATGCTGTTCATTATCCGATCCGGCCAAAAAAAAAAAAGAAAAGAAAAGAAAAAAGAGCCTATCAGTGTTTTATTGCGCGTTATAGCCCCAACAAGTATTTGACTCATGTTTGTCTTCTGTTTGACGCTCGGTTCAAGAATTAATAAGGTCTGCCTGTGAAACAATACCATCGTCTTTTTGCAAAAAGCCAAACCACTTGATTGAAGATACGTGTTTCAGTGAATAGCTGGCAGCCACATATATAAGCAGTGGATTGATATTCGAAGGCCCGGTCTGGATATAAATCCAAACAAAGAGAAGACACAATATAAAAGCTACAGGGATTAGACAGTGATGGGCATGCAGGGAAGAAAAATCAGCATATGAAGCTGTAAAATGTGAGTTTATGATTGTGATATTTCAGTAATGTGTATTCAATGGCTGCATTTTAGTTACAATTAGTGAGGATCAGTCAAAAAGAATACTAAGAATGTACTTAAATTGTGGTTTAGAGCTAAATAAAGTTAGTATGGTTAGTTCTGAATAACCTGGACCTGCACACACACCCCACCCCCACTGCCGGGTTCCCATTGACTTATCTGACTTGTGGACAGAATGACTGCATATATTACTCCTGCAGCAGTGCCTCCCACCATGAATGCCCATTTAATTGTCATTAAGTTGGTAAAACAGTTGGATGTAATGACACGGCGAGCAGATATTACACAACATGCAGTAAATCTTAACATGTAAAATAGAAAAAAATGCATTTCAGAGGATCTATCAGGAAATGTGTCTACAGCTTACCTGAGCTGATGTGGAATAAAAATAGAAAATGAAGTTGAAATTTAACAGTTTTGCACCATCTTGTTATGTGTCATCAGTACAAAAATAAAGCCTCTTTCATGTAAATGTTCTGTCAATAGCAACAATAGCGAGACACTTCTGAGGAAGGCAAATTTCAAACATTAGTGTGTGATTATAAAAGAATTCTGTGTGATGTCAACCACAGCCACATATTCAGTGGTACTCATTAAACATGCAATGTGTTATTTTTGCTGCTGGTGGTCGCAATCAAAACAATAATGATGGAGCAGAACTGTTATTGCAGTTCTTCTGGTTCAGATTCCTCCAGTGTTAATTGTTTGGGAGGTTTTTTACTGGAAGGCGAATGCTCCACAGAGATCTCCTCCTCTCCAGAGCAAACAGACCAGGTGATTGAAACAACTAAACACTCTTCATAATGCAATTTCACCTTAAAAATCAATGTTTCTCAGACACTGTTTGGCATGTTGGTGGAGTAGCTGTAACTGAGCTGCTGCTAACATTTTCTCAGCTTGACTGAAATCCTTCTTCTGGTTCAATAGTATAGCTAAAAACCACCATTGTGTGCATGATGTAACCTGAAAATGTGACTCAGATTGGATAAAAAATCATACAGACAACTACTATGCTGATGCATATGACGCCATTGACAAGTGACAGAGTATTACCTTAAAACATGGATTATCGAAATTATTTAGGGAAACACAACTACATTGTTGTAGTAATTTAGGGACATTTTATTTCAGAATAGTTGCATATTTTTTTTTACAATGATCTTGTGTCCTGAATATCAGGATGAAGCTGTTATTTGGCACAAGAACATTCTGGCAAAACCACCCAGGGGGGCACTTCACAGAGCTGAAACAAAACAGGGCGATGAGGACTCGTGTGAATTAGAAACTGCAGAGACTTGAGACATGCCGCCTGCAATAACTTGATCTAACCTGTGCTCGTGGCACACAGGCGATAGACAAACAGATGGCATCTCCAAAGGAATTCATCTTGTGGAAGTTGGAAGAGATATTCTTGGATGGACTACCCTCTGACTCGCTGGCACCGAGGCCTGCGTCTGGCAGTAATGATGGCAGTCATGGTGAATGGCCTCGCTGATTACATCGCTCACTTTTATGACACACCTTTAAAAAAAAAAATCCCTGTAGTTGCATTGTAACTGTGATGCTGATGCTGCAGAGTGTTGCTGAATTGATTTGCATGGTTTCATCATGCGTTGATAAATATGCAAGCTATTGAGATCTGCAATTAGATGACCAGCTCAGGCACAATGCAGCCTCTTCCAGTGCTATTACATGACGGGTCATTAACATAGTTATTGTACAGTGTGGCATTATTATCCATTCGTTTGTGTCTTTGTGTGGCTTTTTTGTATGTTTTTTGTTGATTTGAAGTTAGTGCAGGACCACATAAGAGCTCAGGGAAACTGATCTATCTGAGAGAACAGTACTTTTATTATGTGTCAGAGACTGTGCAGCGCTCCTATTGGATTTGTTTATGTTCTTCCACAGTGTAGCAATGGATGCTAGTTACAGACGTCTCTATGGCTGCACTGCTGAGCTGCCTTGTTGATTACTTCATTTCATTAAAGAAAGAAACATTTAAAATCAGTATGTTGTATCAGATGATTAATGTCTTTGGTAAGCAGCTATGTAATAAGCAGGATAATGTATAGGGAGCCATTCATTATTGCGCTTCGTCTTGGAGCTTACTTTGGATAATGACCACCTCGCTGTAAGTGTGCCTTACTTGGCAACCTGTAGCGGATCAGAGACGGGTGTTGTTGCTGCCAGTGATAAGCCAGTCTCAGATCATTATTGCTCGTTTCTATTGGCTGTGAATGCAAGGTAACATTACTTACTGACATCTGACTTATTCCCTTTATTGACGTTTGACTGATGTCCAGATCACTTCGTCCTGATCTCTGATGGATTAGTTTCAACGCATCACAGATGATTTTCCTGTAGAAATTACTCAAAACAGGCAAGACAGTGCTGTATTAGAGAATGTACAGCAACATGACACATATTGAAAGATGAGTTTGCGTGATATTCATCTCTCTTTATACCATCAGAGTTTGCTCAGTGCTGCCTCAAAATGACCTTACTGAATCAGATAGAAATGAAGCACTATGAGTCCAGCAAAGCCACCTGCCCTCAGCTACAGCACTTTTTGCTCACACTGGGAATATGTGAACTTCCTGTCTATAAAACATAACAGCATAGCCATTATATTCATGACAGCACAGTCATTATAGGAATGACAGCTTTCCTGCTACCCATTGTTGCCATTACAGCTGAAAAATTGATGGTTAGCAGTGTCTGTGGTGGGCAGTAGGTGGAAACCTGTCAGAACAGACTGGAGGTGGACTGAGAAACAGGATTAAAACAGCTCATGGAAATAAGTTTAGATTGACTTTGACGGAAAGCACCTATACTCATAATTCACACACATTGTTAATTGTAAGGTAAGTCATTCCAAAAATCCCGCAGTGTTATTTTCAGTGCCATGGTGGTAAAACATCGCTGATTAAGGAATGGCATGGGTACTAATTAGTACTGCTCTGTAACAAAATGGAGCATTTATGAGTATGTATTCAAATAATAGGTGTAAAAAAGACATTTTGTCATGAACTAGAGCTACACTTATCTTGTTGAAAACATTAACAGTGCTCTTACGATTGCAAAGCAGGGGCAATTGGATAAATCTATAATTGTGTATGAACAATAAATAACCTTTTATGCCATAAAAACAAAGTTGTACTTTTTCCGAAACCTTTCAGTTACTTTTAGAGAAACAATTTCTGCTAAGTGTCTGTGGGTAAACCAGGTTTTTTTCATATTATAACTGCATTTTGCATCCAACTGTTTTTGTTTTTTTAATGAAAGCCGTTCTCGAGCCACTTGCCATTTGCAGCAGCGGGAACAGAAACACAGTCCCTCTCTTCTCCAGTGAAAGCATTAGAGGGGAGGAAGCAAAGGGAAGGAAAGGGAGGGCTTTCTGGATCCAGTGGGGCCTTTGGTGTTGGTACCCTTGCCACAGGCCTGCACTGAGCTGGACAGTCTCTATCTTTGGCCATGACCACAAATTAATTAGTTGTACATTTGCAGGGTAAACAGCACGTTGACAAAACTGAGGTTCATTGGATCAGTGTTAGTCAGCTGGCTGGGAGACAAGCAAGGGGCAGCTTGTGACAGGATGTGTCCCTACCAACAGCTAATGGAGGATCTCTATAGTTCAGTCTCCACTCACAACATCCATCTTTTTTTTTTTCCAACCTGTAAATTCTTTTATTCAGAAGATAAACACCTATTAGGTTAATATACATGTAAATGAAGGCATTGCGCCATCTCCTTTGTGTGACTTCTTGAGCAGCCATTAGTGTATTTCATTGGAGAAGAGTTGGCAACACTGTCTTTCCTGGATTTATCCAGACATTTATTGTAAACTTGCTGCCATCCTGTGCAGCAGACGCCTGAGTTTTATGAGTGCTATTTATTTGGCAGAGTGGGAACGGCGATATCAGCACATGCACTCCAAACCGAAATCCTTCCAAGGCAAATAAAATACAAATGGACATGAATACATTTCCAATTGTTCCCTAATTGCTGCTGATTGTTGTAATGCAGATTGCAAATTAGCATGAAATATGATATACTAATGAATCAATGATAACCCAAAGACAGGTCTAAGCACTTTGTGGTCTTCACTGTAATTTTGTGCATGGTAATTCAAAAGATAACAGGTTGGGAAAAATAAAAATACATTTTTGAACAACAACACAAACAATCATGCACAGCAATTTAAACTGGCCATTCTCTATATACTTTCTTCTCAGCTCAGAAAGTGATTTAAAACGACAAAAAAAAACAACATCTTTTCAGGTTCTGTGATGCATGAAATGGACATTCAAACGTGTCATTTTAAGTGTTGTCCAGAATCAAAATGTAATAAAGTCGAGCACTGACAGCATGCAAATTGCCCATAATGTCTACATGTATTACACCTATTAGACAATGCACAGAGCTCATTCGTGCTGATGCTCTTTTAAGTCACACTTACACCGTCTGCTTTAGGCGTAAATGAGTCGATTTATATCTTAAATCAATAGTCACATATCTTGCACAGAAAACGGAGTGAAAAACATTCTCCATCTTTCTATGAACTGAGTGAATGTGCACAAACAGGAAATCAGTTCATTTTGATGTCGCCATGATGGGCAGTAAATACTAAAGCTTATCAACATCAACCTCCCAGAAACGTGATATGTCTCTAGATGGACCACATTTTTCTGCCCTTATTGCAACTTGTTTTGTCGCTTGTTTCCCTTTTTTTTAACCGGTTACTGCAGCTATTTGTAGATGTTGATGGTGGCGTTGGAGCTGTTTGGCTCACATTCAGACTTCCATGTTGGTGTTGCAGCTTTAACTCAGCATAACTTGTAATGGCAGGGGCCTAGATCAGTGAATCACAACCAGGGCTACTCATACAACAGGGGGCACATGGGTACACTTATGCCATGGTTAATTAAAAAAACAAACTGACATTATAATTTGATTTAATATATGCACCATGTGCATATATTAACTGCTGCAATTTAGAGTACATGGAATTATTTAGCACAGTGAGTGGCTGAAACTGAAGATTTAAATCTATGTTTAAGTAGATACATTGACAAGTCATGCCAAAGGTTTTTATGAAGGGAATTTTTGATTTGTATCACTCCATAAATCAGAAAAATACTGTCAGCAGTCATAAAAATCCATACATCCATCAAACTAAAGTATAGATGTTGGAACTTGGACAACTTTGGGGAATGTAAGTTCATTTGGATTGGAGTTTTTCTGGGGGGGAAATGGTCTTTAACAGCATGAACAGGGTAAAGCATTCTTACATAAAGATACCCCCCAAAAATTCCCAAGTTTATTACTCACATTATTAAATGTATTTTGTATTCCTAAATGGGCTGTGTGGTATGACTTTAAATATCGACCTGTCCTTTCACATGGGAGATAAACTAGAACTATCATGAAGAATGTAGTATAAAAAAGCAACTCATGTAAAATAAAACAAACTATTAATTTTGCTTATTTCATATGGACAATTACTAATACTAAATTACCATTACTTACATACTTACTAATTACTAAATTACATTTTTTTAAATAGTTTTATGCCATTACTGATATATAAAGTTACCTATATTGGAAAAGGAAAAGAATTGGCCACACCCCTTCAGAGAAAATAACAAGTTTTCTGAAATATTCCACTTAAATATGCAAATGAGACATTATCCCATGACAGCTTTGACTATATTAAGGAGAACTGTGTGAGGTGTAAACAGATAAATTGTGGTAAAATGAAAACCTTTCACATATTTTCTTATCAGATCAAAGGTATGTTATAGAAGCAAATCAGCCCAGACCTGAAAGATGTACAAGGGGTATTTCACTTCATCTAGCTGGATGATCACAACAACCAGTACTATACACAGAGACTATAGATTTTTCCAAGCAGATGCTTTGGTAAATATGCAAAACAAAGTTGTGAGGTTCAAACTCACATTGTAATTTTGAATCCGAGCCAGTGCAGGTGCAAATACAAAGATTGACAATTTCTTGATCTGACTAAAAGGAGCGGAGAGGAGCTGCTCTCCCTCCCCTGCTATGCTTCAGTCTTGCTGTGTGTGCAGTGCATATCTTTCTCTGATTACATCAGCTGTGGAGCTGATATAACCGTTTACTGTGGTTTGAGGCTAAAGAAACCCAGCTTCCTGCATTCATTTTGTCTTTTTAAGTAATTTGAATGCCTTCCATTTTTACAGAAGAAAGAACTCTTCTTGTCTCTGTCGTTTAATGCTGTGACAAAGTGAGTAGCTATTTTTCAGCTGTGTGTGCAGAGTGACCACTTCATCCATACATTAAAAGCCCTTTACTGATGCAGGCAGTTTTAGCATGTGAGGTTGCATTGCATTGTTGTAGTCCAGTGTGTGGCCCTACTTTAAAAGTGGTGTAACCATCAGGCCATGAAGTGAATGTGGAATTACAATAGTTGTGGGAACAGACATTAATAGCTTGAAGCTACTTGTGAGAGCGTACTGAACTGGAATAAAATCACAATTCTTCTGTCTCAAAAGAGCCTGTGTTGCTCTACCACAGGCAATATTATTTCCTCCTTCATACATTACACTGCCATGTTGAGAGACCGAAAAAACAAACTGCGTCCTCGCTCAATTTTCATTTGTCCTTTTTATTTTAGGATCAGGCTCTGGGTACATTGATGCAGGAGATATAACGTTGATCATATTCAGTGCGGTAAATCAAACCTTCTAGCCTGCTTGCCGGTGTACGGTTTTCCCATTGGAAATATGTTCTTCTGGCATGTGAACTTAATTTGCTCTATCCTAAGCAATCTTTCAGATTTTTACTCTAAAAATCACTAGTTGAGCCCACACCAATATATCTGAGAGAGATTCAACCTTGGAAAAATATTTCACTTAAGCTCATGCATTTACGTGCTGGGTGGATCTGTGAAATGTTTTTCATGTTGTGTCGTCCAAAAACTCTTACTGTCTTAAACAGGACGGACTGCTGGCTTGTGAGGCCTAAAATGAGGTGAATATGCTGATAATTATTATTGCATGGATGATTTAGAAAATCCCAATAGGAACAGTAAAAACAGAAAGTGGAGATGTTTAAATTTTAAATGCAAAAACAACAGCAGCTAACAATGGTTTTGCTGTTCTGTGTCGAGGCCCTAAATGAGACATGGAGGAGGCTTTCAGAGGCCTAGTAGTATTGACATTTGTAGACACTAAAGCGTTTAAATCCAGCACAAGTCACAGGATGTGTCCTCTAGTGATTTAGTGATCTGTTAAACCCCCTTGTACTCTGTAAATCACAGAAATCACTGTCTTATGAAAAGCCTAAGCAGTCATGCTCGGTTTAGTTTATTAGTAATAGAGCTGTATCTGACATGTGTTGACAAAATATACACACAAATTCAAAAATGGTCAGAATCACTTAAGCTGCAGAGTGCCGCTCAGTTGCAAACCTTTGTATGGGCCAAGTGTATTAAATATTAATGTCTCCCATGAGAATTGAATATGAGAAAGTAGTATCTGTGCGTGTCACGCCCGGTCGTGTAACATAAAAGGCTTTGAGAAATCTATTAATCTGTAAATCTGCTGCAGCAGAGCAAAGAATATCAAGTAACTTCATGTCAAATTCAATGTACAGTATGTGCTGAGATAGAGTGTTTTTAACCCACACATGCCGCTGACACGTTTTCAGAGGAACTAAGCTGAAATTCTCTCTGTGCAGCACGATGACTGTCAGTTGATTGATGGTCCCAAAGTGAAAGAGAGAAGTCATGACATCAGATTTTGTAGAGTGCGTTCAATGCACAAAGCCTTTATTCACCACACAAGAGTAGAAAATTAGATATAATATGTAACATATTATAGCACATAACATTTATGCGTAAAATGTCGATACAAATTTGAAACAAGTCTTATTCAAGTTAACTGCATGTTTCATTCCGTCAGTGGTGCTATAATAGATAAGATATTCCTTAATTGATCCCACAACAGGGAAATGTATATACAACCCTAACCCCCCTAAAGCTCTACTACTACAGGGAAAACACATTAAACATAAAATGTTACAGGTTTATACTTGGTAACAGTAAAAACAGTCATCCCGTAGAGACAATGCTACAATATCAACATTGACCAAAAAACAACCAAAACACTGATTTTCTATTTTCTTTTTAAAATGGTTAAGTGAAAGAAGTCATTACGTTGTAGAGCTGCAGGCAGCACACAGATTCCCTGAACTCTCATTCACCTTCTCACACTCTTTATCAGACCACAAATGGGACCTTCTATCTACTAGCTACCTATCACGCCTATTTGCCCCATCCACTCCATGCTGCCAAGATTACTGCAGTGGTAGTTTCTTCAGTTGGCAACTATAGCAACTCAAATTTAGCCAACAGCAGTAATGAGTCTAACCTAAGCCCAACAGAAAGTCACCAGGCTTCATCACATGATATCATGGAGGCCAGAAAAACCTTAGGAGATATATGCTTGTATTCAGTGGATGAATTTTTCAACCTATCCACTTGAAAGTGTATTACTATCAGAATTGAATTAATGAAGTCCAAAATATTTGGAAGTCTAAAATACCTTGGCCTCTGCCAGTTTCATATTTGCTTATTCTATTGGCACCACAGATATAAAAGCGCCAAAGAAGAGAATAGTAGAACTTTTTGTGTGCCACTGCCCAGCTGTCATAGGAATGAATGGGGCCCTGCATCTATGCTGTTTCTGGTTGTTTTTACACATTCAACATCGAACCAGCAACAGGAAGTTCACTGATCCGTCATGAAGTCTACGCGGTACGGCTGAATTTCAGTTGCTGAGTCCTGAATGACTCCACTTACACGCAGCCACTGTTGTTCACTGGGGTTGATGCCAAATGTGGCATCACGACCGGACCTTTCACCTTTCTAAAATAAAAGAATGCAGAAAATACTACATTGTTATAACTGATTAATGCTATAGTAAACCCAAGGGTGCACTCATTTGGACTAATGCATTAAGAATCACTATGTTATGGGAATTTTGCCATAAACATGAAAAATGGTTAGTCATATTTCCTTTGCATATCACGCTCAGTCTCTCTTTTTCTTTCCCTCCCAGCATTGTTTTCTCCTTTTTCTCTCTGATGTCGACCTCTCTTCTTTCAGGCTGCCATGTTTTTTGTTATCATCAGAGAGACAAATGAGAAACAAGAGAGAAAGAAAGCCTCGGGGCTCGTGTCCTCACATCATCACCACTCCCTTTATCCCCCCTCCCTCCCTCCCTCTCGTTTGCGATCCTCCATCTTTCTGTGTTCCTGAGTGACAGCTGGCAGCCAGTAGGGTACAGTGGGCATGCCAACCCAAGTGCAGATATTTGCCAACCGACTTGAGAAAATACACATTTGAACGTGACTGACTCATGCATGCTGTAGCTTTGGATCTCTGATTGCTGCTCTTTTCTGGATAGCTCAAAGACATGCAGCAGCAATACATCCCCTGCTGCCTACAGAGCTTTGTGGCCATTAAAAACATGCAACAGTACGTTCACAAAAGGGCCTGTAAATGAATCCAGTGGGACGGACTCGAGGCAGAGGCCAGGCAGACAGCTGCCATAAAATCAACCATTGAAAGCAGCAGCGCATGAAGAAGAATTGATTAAAAAAAACAATTACATGTGAGCTGATTTTAAATTTAGATGGGGTTTTTTATGAATCTAAAGAAAAATGACACCCTGAAACACTTCACTATATGTTACCATATTATGATGAAGATGTTTGTGTTCATTGCTTCTGAAGGGATACTACCATTAGTTTCTTTTTTGTTGTGACTGGAGCAATAATTAAGCTCCGCTCTGTTGCTCTTGTGGCTTTTTTCCCCCTTTTTTCTTTCCACAAAAAAAAAGGAGAAGAAAGAGGCTGGTACTTTGCCTTTAAATTCTGGAGCTTCATAGCACAAAGCTAAGGGAAGTCGTCTCCTGTAATGACTCTGCACTATGCAAACAGCACCTTTTTATTATACAAACAGCGTGTGCTGTCCCGCTCCCCCCTGTGCAAAAACACTCATATATATATATATATATATATATATAAAAAAATTCAGCTTCACACTCCCGACAGCACAGCTGATCCTGAGCTGAGACTTGAATATATGACATTCTGACTGATAAGTGGTGTTAAAAACAGGAGGAGCAGACATGTAAAAGAAGCAGCACTCAGTTTTCATAATTTCCACAATTTTCTCATTTTCATGAATTCCCAATGGCAGACATTTTTTTTTTTTTTATTCCTTCCCTCTAAGCGGGAAGTGACATTTGGGTCAGGTTCTCCGTTTGTTGTAGACTGAACAGCAGCCCTGGAAATCCAAGATCTGATTAGTGTTTGGTGGAGGCTGGATTGCAGAATTTTACAACAATTTATGGTGGTGCAGAGGTCAGTGGTTGCAAAGAGGAAATTACAATTGCAAGAAAGCCAAGATTACATGAAGCATACATAGAGAGTAAAAGGGAGCGAGATGTGGACTGTATAACCTTCAATATCTATGTGTAATCTGGGATTATTGTAGTAAAGAACGAGGGCATGTCCAGCACATGCAATGCAGAAATGCACAAAATAGGAAAAAAAAAAAAAAAGAAGTCGACAAAACACAAGGCTCAGGCTTGGACCTTAGGGGATAAAGCAAGAACAGCCATAATGAAAAATCGGGGATACAGGGATTTGTTGTTTTGCTTTGATGGAGGAGACAGACAGAGAGAGAATCAGAGTCTGAGACAGGAACACCAGCAACAATAATCTCCTAGAAACACAAACATTTCTATAAAATCTGATATCGGTGTGAATGTTGCTCCTAGCACCAGTTAAAGGTGTTAACATCAAGCTTTCTAACACTGATTACAGTGCCATTACTACAATAGCTGCTTAGACATTTCTTTAATTACCAAAACAAACAAGGCAGCCACAACAAATAGGCCTGTCACAATAATTACAACATCGACCTATCGAGATCAGCAGAAATTATCAAGGTCATGTGCATATATTGTGAGACATGTCTGATCATTTTTGTTTACGAGAGTGGCTCCAACATTTTAACATGATGAGGTTTTTCACTACTCTTATAAGACCGGGTGCAGGACCTGAATGTTTTTTGGTTTTTTTTTGTAGTGGCTGTTCCAAATGAACCGAAAAACTATACAAAGGTCCTAATCACTGAGGAGCTGGAGTGGCAGTATACTGCCTGTTCAGGAATGAATGACTCTGTGTGCCTCTGTGCCAGTTTAGGGATTATTTAAGAGCAGTTTTGTTAACAGAGCCCAGGAGTCCATTTTATTTATTGATTTGGTTGTGTATTCCTTTTAATTTATCTTTTATGTATTTTAATATTGTTCTTACATTCCAGTTTCAGCAAGTGAAAATTAAAAAAAAATAGAAGTTAATTGTTTGTCTAAAGGGACTTACACTATTATATTTGCATTATTGTTGGAACAAAATGGTCTTAAACGACAATAATATCCATTATTGAAATTATGTCTGGGACAGTATAATGTCCAACAAAAGTGGGACGACCTGACCACAAAAGCCTTTTTACTTCAGACAACACTGGACAAGTCTGAAAATTAATGTCTCAAGCAGCTTAAAATGTCATATATTAATGTTAGTACTTAGCAGTGCCCTTTAGTGGCCATGGTAATTATAGACAAGAAAAGAGGGGAGTGCAGGTTTCTTAAATTTTTAGGATTGTTGTGTGAATATCTTTGAGTTTTGGAGACGATATATTTCACCTTTTACTTCTTTAAATACCAATCCTATAATTGTTTGAACAAGAAGCTATGAGTTATTTAGTATGTGATGAATATAGCTGCTAGTTGTAGCTCTTATCTTTAGCATAACTCATTAAAATGGGAGACTATTTTTTTTCCTTTTTTTTTATCCACCATTCTCCACCACTTGCGTAGCTAGAATAAGGGATGTTGTGATGCACTTTCAGCCTGCACTGGCCAAGCACATCAGCCCTCTAAAAGCTGCTCCGCCCCTTAGTCATTTAAGTCACACTTAGGTTTCAGTGGTCATTGGAATTCCTTTTTACGAGCCCACTGATCAATCAATCCCGTAATCCAATCCCTCGGTCAATCATGTTTAAATGAATAATTCACAAACCATGACAGAAAGCTCAGTAAAATGGCTCACAAGCAGGGCACTGCCCTTATACTGCAGGGGACCTGAATAGAAAGAGTCTGAAGTCAAATCCTTTAAGATCAAAATATGTAAGAGAAAAGGGAACATTTGTGTATCACTGGGCTGCGTTCAGACACTCTGCGAGCAGCACGATCAACATTTTGTCAGAAGTCTGCCAAAGTGAATAGCTGGAGACAACTGGTCAACAGCCAACTGATTTGAATAATATTGTGATTTCTGTCGCCTCTCTGTCAACTATCAAGCTCGAGGCAAACTTTCACAGCCTCATTGTCATATCTACACAGAAAATGTTGCCATCCAAAGAACAGCAACATTTAACAGTGCTGTATATGACTTATTAAAACATTAAAACACATATTTGCTATGTTAGGATGGCAAGTAATGGCATCGTGAGCAGACAGTGAAGTTCCCCTCCCTGTGTGTGTGTCATTCCAGTTCTCAGGTCCCATGTGTGTTACATGTTAGTGCATGTGAGTCCTTCCCAGGTCGCCCCTGTGGGTGTGAGCTAACACCTATTAACACTGCAAGCTGTGTCAGCACTGTGGCTGTTGTTAGCCCTGTTAGCAGGGCTAGCATTGCCCATTTGGACTCAGCCAGGCCAGCCAGCGATGTGGAAGATATTTTTGCCCACAATGATTGTTGTATATAGTAACAACATTAGAGCCCAGCTCAGACTACAGGAGTTCAGTAGGTAGACACTGGGTTGGGTCTGGGGGAGTCTTAAATCTGCTTAGTGTATAATTTTCAAACATGTCATTGACAATCCAAAATCGTAAGGATATGTCAGTAACAACCAATGAAGAGACAGTTTACTGACTGCTGAACCTTCAACTTTGAAGTTGTTCATTCATTTAATAAGGCCATAAAGAATTCAATTAAATGAATTTCAGTTTCCCTGACTACAAAGAGTCAGAAATAAGATTATAAATAAAATTATTCTTGAGTTATGTTAATGTGGTGCAAATAATGTAGGTTCCTTTACATCTTTGAATTCTCAATATCTAGTCATGGAAACACAAGGGTTGTATATTTTAATTTTAGGGTTAACCAAGTGAACGTAAACAAAAGACGAGTTGACTCTTAATAGCCTCATTAGGAAAACATTCACAAACTTCCTGCATGCAAAGCATTTTACAAACAAACCTGTTAACTTAAAGTTGGCTAATGTTAGCAAGCCAGTAAATGAAAAGTTTACATATCGTATGGGGTTATGATATTCAAATGATAGCATGACGATTGATGAAAGCGCAAATTAAACGATTGATGAAAGGGACTTTCCATATGACCTACATGCTTCCCACATTATAATTTTCTGTTGTTTTGCTTTTCTTGTTGGTGAAAATTTGTGCTCACAGCTTTTATTTTTCTTGTGACATTTTCAGTTTTTAAGATTGATGTCTCCCATTGAGTGCCAGTGTGCACTCAGGCATGGTAAAGCAGCAAAAAATATTAATAACTGTTCCTGTTCCGAACTTTGTAGCTTCACGAGACCAGAACATCGAAGCAATCAGAGCTTGTTGCACCGCCCACACTGGGTCAGATTACAGCGACACATCAGTCGCTCGCAGTGTGGAAGCCCTGTCAGGGTGCAATAACCAGCAGCCCACACAGACGGGGCCCAGATGGACAGGTTTACTGTTTCTGATTTCCTTCCCTCCTCCTGCCACTGAGCAGTCGTCTCTCTGCGCTTCAGGCTTTGTGCTTTGTGAAATGAAGTGCGATGATCAATTGCGCTGAAAATTTCTCAGAAGGTTTAAAATGGAGTTCTGTGGCGCGGGTCTGCCTTCTGAATTTTTTAACTTTCCTCTGTGCAGAAAGACAAATGGCTGCCCTTTATGGAACAGCCTTAAGCAGTTTGATTGTTAATACTGTAGGTGTTTAATATTGCAGTAGAGAGTTGTTAAATTTATAAACACATCACAGTACATTTTTTAATTCATGAGCTTTTTAGGAAATTACATATACCCTTTTCTATACAGGTTTCTAGTTTCTCTATTTTCTAACTAATAAAACGGGAGTGCTCGACCCCTCTGGGAGTCTTTCATCTTTATTTTCTCAGTCCGTTTTCAGTGTCAGAGTCACAATCTGTCATATGGCCATGGATCTCTTCCAGCACACACACTCTCCGAGAATAAAGGAATGAAAAGCGAATATAAAAAAAAATGCCAGGAAAACATAAAATTTCTTGACTTTGTGGTTATTGGCTTTGTGACTGGAGAGAAGGTTTATGGCAGGGAGCTTTTCAGAGGCTAAAAGGAGACAAAGGAAGCTAATCTCACTTAGAACGGTAAAATCTGCTATATAGCTAATGAAGTATTATACTGTGGTCAATGAGGTAGAGGCACTGCAGAGAGCCTACGCAGTGTGTGTGTGTGTGTGTGTGTGTGTGTGTGTGTGTGTGTGTGTGTGTGTGTGTGTGTGTGTGTGTGTGTGT
>JAOWBC010000182.1:1627007-1639607 GCA_028566105.1 Hypoplectrus providencianus
CCTCCCTCTTTTCCCTTTGCTCCCGTCTCCTATGCCCTGAGTTTGCAACATCAAGGCAGAGAATTAAAAGAAATGGACGATCTGAGAGCGCTGTGAGAGGAAAGTATAGGAAAAGGCTCAAAATGGAGCTGAGATGAGCAAATTGGACATAAGCGCAACGTAGAGATGTAGAGAGTCCACATAATAGAGCAAAACAGAGAGTCCAACAGATTAATTCTGAATGAAATTAAAGAAGACAAGAGGGAGAATGAGATGAGTAAATTGAGCATTACATACAGCATTACAGTGTCTCTTAATTAACCGTGTAAAAGCTTTCTTATTAGGACTGATGCACTCCTCAGTTAACGAGGGAAGAGAGAATGCTCTTTCAGTTGTCATTGAGACGGGCCTCGGAGGAAAGAAAGTCAAACTGCCAGGCACTGAATGGGAAAGAGCGGGTACAACTTTTGGACAATGATTTAAAAAAACAAAACAAAGAAGAAGAAGAAGAAGAAGAAGTCAGAGTTAACTGTTCGTGTGAAATCATCTCACTTAGAAGGCTTTGTATCTGTCATCTTTGTCATCCCAGTCCACGCTGCCCTCCACCTCCCCCCTGTCACTGAATAGACATTATGTGCAGCTGCGTTGAAAGTCTGATCACATCGCAGGGGATCAGTGTGTGAGAGTAGTGTGTGTGCGTGCGTGTGTGTTAAATCGTTTCACTCTCAGGTTCTGCTCACTTTCTGTTTATCACTATTTAATCACATTGAGATATAAACAATTTAAAACAGACACACACATTCTTTTATTATAATCTTCTATTTATGCCCGCATAGAAACAATTCAAGGGTTCACTATGGCAACAGAGATGGCTGAACCTCCACATGAACACTATATGATTAGTCACCGAGGCTTCCAAAGCACTATGTACAGAATATGACTTTAATGAGTGGTTGATGTTTTATGAGGAGGGCTGTTTGCTTTCTGGCAGAAAAAAAGCAGAGAGGATTGATATAAATACCATGTTCTAGGTTGTGAAAGAGCAACTGAAAGGTTACATTTCCCACTGAATCTATGCTTTTTATTAAAAAAAAAAAAAAAAAAAAAAAAAAGTTTTTATGTGTTTTACAAGATGTAATTACAGAAAATAAAGGGAAAGGTGGACTTGTCAGATGACATAAGAGGGAAATGATCTGTGCACTGGCTGCCATGGAATATAACCGTGTCTTCCTTCACTCATGTCACTTTGCATTTGACTATTTTTTACAAGATGCTAAATTATTGTGCTTGTGGATGAGACGCAAAAATCATTTTATCTATTATGAACTCTTTGTCCACCTTTCAAAACTAAGCTCTAAAGCATATAATAATAGTCCTTAAAATCAGTATTTTGAATGTGTTTTTGTCCATGTATGTTGTTATATTTAACTCAGATCAGGTCAAAGCAAGAGGTTCTCCCTTCCTCTACGCATTATGCTTCTCTAAGGTCAACATGCCCTATCTCCACATGGGTACATGGGGCACGATTGTAACATTGCCCACTCTTTTACTCACATGCATATTTGATAAACCACCTAAAGTTGTTCTATCAAGAAAACAGAATATTGGACATTAAAACCAAAATTTAGACCTAATTCCAGAAAGGAGAATTAACGCACAGGGAAATTAATACTTGCACTTTAGATATTAGCTCAAAATGAATCCGATGCTTTAAATTTTTGTGCAGTTTGTGTTCATGTGAAGACAGTACATGAGCAATTTCAAGTATCTCCAGTCAGACCTGCATCAACCATATCGGCATTTTTTATAACAGTAATGGAAACCCAAGCATATCTTGAAGTTTAGTCTGACAACTGTCTTGTTGCAGTTATTTTCAGGTTACTCAGGCAGATTGAAGCTGCAGCAGTCCAGATGGGAGACAAAGTGTGTTTGTACAAGCAAGGGTCTGAGTCAGCAGATTTTACACACAGCAAATCTGCAGTAGCTTTCGTAGCAGTTGGTTGTCTAAGATCAAACTAAACGTCAGTCTGGGAAAAGGAGCGACTGTGCGGGTGTCACTGTGATTGACGGCTCTTGTTAAGGGCGGGATTTCTGAGAGGGGAACAGCGGCTCAGTCTTGTCAAGGTCAATCGGGAGGTGTTTGGCAGGAATCCAATTGGAGATTTCAGCTAGAAAATTGGAGATATGCATCCCAACCTGTGTGTCAGAGCCGGAAATCAAAAGGTCACTTAAGTGTCATGGCAATGATAGGAGGAATTATGGGATGTGGTGACAGTGCCAATGGGTTTAGAGTAGTTAAAGCAGACAGTTTGGCCCCGTTGGACATCCTTGGAGAGGAAGATGCATACCGTTTTTATGATGCCTACACCACAATCTCTGTTTCTGCCGTCCTACAGCATTACCCTGTGTTTACTTAGCGGCTCGGTCATAGTGAGTTACGATAGTTCTTCTGGTAATAAAACTGCCCTGTGAGGTGTTTGTGTTAGCTGTCACAGGTGTGTAAAGTAGCTCTTTCGTGGATGGGCTGAGAGGGTGATCTGGGCACGGGCCCAGGGGCTCTTCTGGCTTACAAATTTCATTCAAAATACACAAACTCAAAATGACCAAAAAGACACCTAAAAAGACTACAAAGACACAACAACAAAAAGGAATGTTAAATATCTGCAAAGAAATACAAGGAGACTTTCAATGCCAACCAGAAAATAATTACTACAAAAAGATCACAACAGTGACAAAGAGACACAAACATCGGCTTAAAATTAAATGCAAAGTGGGGTTTTTGTCTTGCATTTTGCATGTCTGTACCTAGGAGCTCATTCTCTCAAATTTTCCAGCTATGGCTATTTTCTATAAATTAGTTTAACATAGTATAAGTATTATGCTAACCCTTGCCTTATTGCTGTGTCTGACTTGATTTTGCTACAACAGTAAAAATGAAAATTTCACTGGAATTTAATCTCTGTCTGCCCAAAGGGTAGATATCAGGCAGCTTTGGGGTTGTTTCCAGTTTACTTGCAAGAATGCATTTCTAACTCCTCTAACAAATACAGATTCTCATTCAGGGGGAAAGTCAGGTTTAAAAAAATGAGGGGAAGCACTGATGGAGACATGAGGAGGTACTGCGTGAAGCGACAGGGTAAAGGTACAGGTGTGAAAACAACAGGAAGTTAGATATTGTAGTCCGGTCCGCTGATTCGCCACAATCAACAACAAAATCAATGGTTGAAGTGTGAATGATCTAACAGATGCTCTTATAAATTCTTTTGTTGAAAAAGATTTTCCCAGAGCTCATTGGACGCAGCATGTTCATGAATTTAAGGTGATAAACGTTAACTGCTCTGTGGGTTGAGATGTCTGATCAGATTAGGTTTGGGTTCATGTCAGGAGGAGGACTGTAAGTTGGTTTGCTGTCTCATGTCACAAAGCAGTCGATGTTAGCTGCAAGGAGCAGACCCAATCAGCATCGATGTGAAGGGAAGACTGTGAGAGGAGGGTGGAGCGGGCCGCTGGCCCTTGAAAATAAAGTAGATGGTTGGTGTTTGTGAGATTTGGACGCCATAAGACATTTTCTTTTCCAAGTTTGTGACAAAGTCCTCAAATGAGAGGGGTGAGGCAGCTTGAGGAGAGAGAAGTTTTGTGAGGTTAGAGGCAATGCTGCTTCACTGGTAATCTTTCAAGTCAACATTTTTCAGCCGAGACATATACTGTATCACTGAACAGTTTATTTAAACTTTGTTTATTAAAACCTAAATACTAGCGTTGTGGTGCAATCATCAACTTAGAGTAAAAGAGCAGAGCATTAAATTTGACGGAAAATGGAGGAAAAGTAATGGCTTTTTAAAGTTTGCTGACTTTATACTTTTATAATTGGCATTAAAACCACTTAAACAGCAAGTTCAGTCAGGTTTTTTTTTCTTTCCGAGGGTTTTTTGATTAAATGGAGTCACAGTAATTGCAAATGCACATCTGATTTATTTGGAATAAATGTAATGAAAGTTTGGTAAATGAAGAATAAATCATGTAATCCTCTAACCAAGGGTAGATTAAGAAAAGTAATAAAGATAGGAATTGGAAAACTGTATACAAAATGACATACAGAAACAACACGGATGACAGTCACACAGAAGGGTCCGTAATGCCATTACAGTTTCATCAGGAAATGTAACATGTTGACATCTGATTGGCACTGATGGTCAGCGGCGCTCCCGTATAATTTACTGTCATTCTCTTTATCCACAGAGAGCAGATCTGAGGTCAACGGTGACAACTGATCCACATCTCAGCTGAACATTAAAACACAGAGCTGTTCCTAAAAAAGTGAGATCTCAGCCCTACGCAGAGTTTATGGACTACATGTCGACAAAAGCTGGAGGAGACACAGTTTGCAGACTCTGAAATAACTGTGTTGAGAAATATAGTGCAAATGGTGCTGCAGCGCCTCGTCCCCTGGCAGCCCCACTTCAAAAAGTAAGTATATATTCATATTCAATGCATTTCAAATGTCTGAGTAGTGCAATTATTTTTGTACTATGTGATCAAACCAGACTATGCTTGTATTTCCTTCTGTAATTGAATTTGTTATGAACTGATGCCCACATGCATTATATGTCTTCTCATTCTGTTTTACCCTATAGCGGCGTGTACATTACATTTGAGTCAAACTGCTAATGGTCAGAAAAATAAATATAATTAAAAAAAAAAAAAAAAAATTCAATTTCCAATATATACCAGTGTTCTGAAGATATTTCAAGAGCCTCTTTGGAAATTATATTAACTACATATTAAAAAATATGATAACGTCAGGTTGTGTCTTTGTTATACGATATACTGATACTGAAAATAATGTCTTAGTATTTTGCTTGTGTATTACAAAATGAGCAAGGACACTAGAAATACAATCAAGACTGGGAAAATAGGTAAAAAATAAAATCACTTAAATTAAAAATAATAGTTTGTACAGCAAATGTAACATGTTTTCATCCAGATGATTTGAGGAATCCTTTTAAGGATTCTGGAAATGCCTTCAAACGATGCTGAGTGTTGTCTAACAACCTTCTGGGCTTTTCAAACATGAGTGCTGGCGTTTATTTTCAGACAGACTAAAGCTCAGTGCTGTGACTCAAATAAATGAGCCTGGGCTGTTTTACCCCATCTACTGTGAATCCAACTCAATGAACCTCCGTATTAGGCTCAACATTTCTAAAGCATTAACCCACAACAGACTTGCTTCTGTAAAATGGACAAAATGAAATATAATTACTGCAGGGAAGCAAGGAAACAGTCCTTGTACCTGCAGTTTTCTTTCATCCTTGTAGCAGTTTCATGGAAAAGAAAATCTACTTGAAAAGTTGAAAATTGTGAGACCTTAAAACTGTGATAAATACAAACAAAGTCACAGGAGCACCTTGACTGTACCTCCGCCTCAAATGGCAGCAGTAATTAAATAATAGATATATGAAGCTATTTAGCAAAACCAACACTTATCAACAGTTAAACATTGGGCAATAGAGCTTGATTATCCTCCTCATTTTCTCTTTTTGGGCAGAAGGCCAAACAAAGCAATCAGTAAAGGTTGCTCTAAAAGCCAACCCCCATTAATGAAATATACTTACTCCATGACTGCTCCAATTTGTTTTCTTCTTCTAAGGCCAGCGCATATTACTGGTTTCCAAATATAATCTGTATAAAAATATAGTCCGTGATTCTGAAGAGGTATTCTTCTAATATATCATTTTCATGGATTTATCAGCAAAAATACAATATGTTCTCTGTTTTGAACCCAGTCTGACCAGATTTCAGGGGTGAAAGTGAGATCATGCGGACTCATGAAAGAGTGAGGAGTTTGGAGCGACTGTGTGAGGCGTCTCGGGATTCAAAGCAACTTTTGTTTAAGATCCGAACACTCCCACAGCTGATGTTTCATGCAGGAGAAACCCACACACACTGAGAAGTCAAAGTCAAGGATCTTTTCTGAGCCCCGGAGGCGGCCTGTATCTATTTATCCACCGTGATATCTCATATGGTGGAAGACAAACGTACAGCTGAACAGAATCCTGCATGCACACACCATCGCTTTAAAACCACAACTTCAGCTCCATCTCAGAGCGAAACGTTTCCTCACATTTACATCAGTTACATTTATTTAATGGCTCTGTAGTTAATTGTTGCAAAGTTGCATTGCTGCTGCAGTTTTCCAAGATTTTATGAGTCAGGGTGGTTTTTGCCAACATTTGTTATTTCAATCAAAGGAAAAGCAAGTATTTATTCGCCTTTATTTCTGCTGGGACAATAATAAAACAGTTTAAAATGGGATTTAGCAAATGTTGCACGAAGGGAGGGTTTAATAGAGGGAAAGCAAGAGGAGCTAATAGAATATACAGAAAACAACTTGAATGGGAAGAATTACATTCAGTGAAGATGGATGACTTCTTGACATTTATAGATGTATCACAAACAGGTGACGGGCTGGACAAATGTGGCAGGAAGGTGTGATTGTAAAGGGAGGTGTGATGATGAGGCAATAGAAAAATGGGTCCCAGTCAGCCGCCCCATCGCCCCCTCCAGCCACATATACAGGAAACTGTGACAGGGAGTCGAAAAATGGGCGTCTTCTGACTAAAAAACACTTCTTATTTTCAATCGATGTAGCCTGAAACTGACTTCTCAGATCACCAGGCTGTGCGTAAGAAGACATGCATAAACATGTTTTAGTTTTGAGTGTGGGATTTGATGTGTAAATTGTGAAGCGGAGGGTGGAGATGAGAAGATGGAAGCTGACAGCGAGGCGAGGAACACGCTAGATTGGGAGCAGCAGGCTGAGATCATGGCACCAACATGTAATGGAAGCTGACCTACGATCTGCTTGTGCTTTCTATTTTGGTGGATTTGGGGCTGAATTTAATTTTATTTTGAAATGCACTTGTGGGCAAGAACAAATCGAATTGAAGCGTATCATTGAATAGTCACAGCTTGAAAAAAAAAACTAAATTGGGTTGGAAGAATATGGACAGTGATGAGAAACCTGAGAAGCACATCCAAATTTATACCTGAGACAAGACAGGTCTGTAGCCAGGGTTTAGAAATCAGTGTGGTCCACTCTTATCTTTCTGTTCAATGGAGCCTATTTATTGAGTTTATGGATGAGCTGAATTCATACCAAAATGACCCCTGCTGTTGGTCAGGCCAAACGAGACGTCATCATGAGCATTTTTACCCAGATGCTTTGTTTGTATCGCTCTATGATTAACTCTAAAAAAAATGTTTCAGTAGTAAAAACAGCTGCATCTGGAAGCTTGGTTAAATTAAATTCAGTTATTTAGTCATCCAGTTCAGACGATTTCATAGGCATTGTCAGCATCATCATCCTCATAATAGGGGTATGAGGTGCCTGCTCCACGCATAGTGGCTGCAGAGGATCATTGTCACTTTATTGTATTAACACCGAAGACAGCAAATTATATTTTAGATGCTGTAACTAACATTTAAAAAACAAAAAAGAACACATAACCCTAAATCAAGCTTTACTTTGAAATAAATTGTATATGACTGGTCGTATTCTTCAATAAGTAATTTAAGTCATCATGGAGCTGAAATAAAAGAAAATCAAATATCTCCTTGGTTATTGTGAATACATTGGCAGCTCTGTGACAGCTGTCTGTCCAAATCTGAAGCCAGGACATGACTTCAGACCAAATAACACTATCTGGTTCTTAAAACAGAAAAACTTTAAAGAATGGACATGTCATTCTTTTATTCAGATGCAGAAAAACAACACAGACCTGATGTGAACCTAAACTGAAAAGCACAATTTGACTTCCTGACAGGGAAAACGAATGTTAACTTTTTGTTTTTAAATGAATAAGTAAAATGCTGGTACATCTTGTGATTACACGCTGAATGAGAACAGCCACAAATAATTTAGGGATTTAAACTTCATAAATAAATTACATAAAAAAAACAAATAAAAAGATGAAAGGTGCTGTTTTCTTCTGAATCTTTAAAGGTGCCTCAACAAGCAGCTGCTTTGATGGTGAAAGTCTTGTGTGTTCATGACATGACAGCAGCAGCACATATATTTTCACATCATTCTAGCAGTGACAAGATGGTTTACAGGCATTCTCAGTTGTTTATAGCTGTTGGATCTTCAGCATGGCTGCCGGACATAACCTGACAGCTCTGCAAAAGGTGTCAGAGGTTTTTCATTGATGTTATCTTTTCTTTTTCCTGCCTTTTTTCTGATCATTTTCACCCAGTGACTCCGCTGCCTGGCCCTCCCACAGCTCTGTGTTTATATTGCATCTTGTCTGGGTTGAATTCAAATTTAACCAATTAAGTTAACCAACCTCCTTTTTTCCTCTTTGTCACGAAAAAAAAAAAAAAAATCCAATCAGAGTCCTAGCTGAAGCGTGACAACCACAGCCTGACTCCTTGACTTAAAGGCAGAGGATAAATTTGCCTTTATAAGTCCCATTTCCAATGATCAAGTGTGTTTCCTTAAAACGGAGAAGACTCTTGTTGAGGACAAACTGTTTCCTCTATTTTATGCAGCACCAACATTTCTGAAAAAAAAAAAACAGCAACATTAGAAGCAGCGCAAACGATGTGAGCATCCAGTGAGGCATTGATCAAAGACTGTCTTATGACCACTGACACAGACTGACACATCTAAAGTTTATTTGCCCGCTGGTCTGCCAGGCTCGTGCAATCTCACTATATCATCCAGCAATGTGGCAGAACAGCAAATCTCCCATTAAATATCAAGACCTTTATTTTAAATTACTTGATGAAAACCAGGAGCATGTAGGTCAGTGATTTTTTCTTTGTTAAGCAAACAAGGGCAGGAAAAAATGAGCTTTAGAATATCAAACTTCTAAATATATAACAAGATATGGCTTTATTGTCATGATATAATACAGAGTTATCAACATCTCCTCATACCCACAACCACAAACAGAATATGTCAATTCCTTATGACTGTTTAGTTTAAGATCCATGAGTTTAATGTTTTGGTACCATGTGCAATCACCATCCAGCAAATTTTGTGAAACAATAATTGTTACAAATATAGTTTACCATATAAGATTAGGCAATAAAGTATAGGTTGACACCCAAATTCTTATTGGTCAGACAATCGATTGTGTTGATTTTAGAAATCCAAAGCTTTTTTTTCCTGAAAATAGGCCCAAGGACGCTTTGGAAGCTCAGTTTTTTTTTCAGCTTAGACAAAATGTCATCACATGGGTGGGAGTGCTTGATGGGAAGGATGAAGCATGAAGGGAGAGAGGATGAACCTGCCACTGGTCTCCGTGCCCAGCAGAATTTATTTCTCTTCCATTGTTGTTGTTCAGCACTGCATGTGACACTTGGCTGTGGTGTTATTTGTGTCGCCCCTCCTCCACTGCGACTGAAGGTAAACAGTTTGATTCAAACGTAGTGGAACTTTAGTGCTTCACTTTCTGTGCTCCACAATTTTTACATAACTAATCACCCTCAAAACTAGTGGTCAGATCCACTATTTACGGTCATTTATCTACTGTTTTAACTGTCTATAATGCATACCAGGAAGTTTTTTGCCCTAGGTCAGTACTTTTGTAGCCCTACTTTTTGTTACAACCACTAACCTTATGTGTATGTATAATGAGTGGTCGTTTTACCATGAAATGCAAAACAATCATGTGTCATTATGTTGTTACTGCCAAAGACCTGCTCGGTTGTTTAGGTGGGAGAAGTTTAAAACTAGGAGGACCAGAAATAAACCAAAACCTAATGTGCAGCAAGGGCAGGACAGCCTCGATATGCAGTCACAGGTGGTTTGTTTCACCAGCCAGCTTTCATTCAGCACACCTCAGCTCTCCCACGATCCACCTCTTTGCACATTTTTGGATTAGGTGGGAGTTAGGAGGATTCAGGAACTGCCATAATGGTTAAGACCGGAGCCGCCAAACTGAGCTCTTTAGAAACCTGTGGTAGACATCACAGACACTAAATCTATAGTTTATACATGTATCTAAATCTGTCAAATTAACTTACTGCACAAAGTGAAACAGTGAGCTGTCAGTTATTGGGACATTTCAGTCTGGACCTGCATTATAATGTTTTTTTTTTTTCAAAACTTGGCAAAAAAAACTATGCAATTCAGTTCAGTTAAGGTGACTGATTAGGTTACTATATTTTATATAAGAAAGAAAAATAAAAGAAAGCAGCATCATGTAAGATTGACCTGACATGATGCTTTTTACTTCCCTTTGTACACATGCAGGCACATATTGCTGCAAGGAGCTGCAGCTCCTTTGTTGATGCTGAAAAGGATTTACCTGTAATCTGGCTGTCTGCAGGAAGAAACACTGAGTCAAAAGAATTCAGCGGCGGCAGCAGCTGCATTGGAGAGGACAGGGAATAAGACTGGTGCCACGACACAACATGTTATAGTGCTGTAAAGATAAAACATGTTATAGTGCTGTAGCTCTGTATATCAAGTCACTTCAGGGCCCTGTGAGGTGCACACACACCAGCAACAAAAACCCCAAGATGGTACATCCTCAACTGTGAATCATGTGAAGTGCTCCATTTCTGCTGTACTATCTCTATCACTTCACTGCAGCATTTTTTCAAAGCAATGTTGATAGAGTGCACAATATGAGCTGTCAGTTTGTACAGTTGTAAGACCAGTTTGGATTTGTTTTGTTATTCTTTTATATAAAAGGTAATCAGAGTCCCTGAAAGTGCTTTTCATCGTCATATGCATCCAGTTTTTACAGTGTTTTGAAAGATTTGACCTGGTTTTTAAATAAAATTCTTGAAGCCAGATCCAATAATATGTCGTTTATTAGAAATAGAATTGAATATGTAGTTTATTTGTAGATGCAATTGAGGAATGTAAGCTCTAGGGGGATTTTTGGGGGGGGACTTAACCCAATTCAGCACACTGAAAATTCAGGTCTTATTCAGTCGTGTGTCAATATAAACTATATGACAAAAATAGAACAACTAATTTCATCTGGAAACACAAATCTTTATATATGTCACAGACTGTAGGTCTTTGTGTCAGCAGTTCACATCAGAAACTGCTGAGCACAAATCCAATCACTCCTTCATGCCAGGAAATTGGTGCATAAACCCAGAAAAAAACTGAGTTAGTATGTAGGAAGAATCCATTACATCTTCAGCCTTTAACATGTTATTCAATCTGCCTCTATAGCATATTCACATGGCGTGTTTTCTCGAACAAAAGGAGATGATCAGAGATTCAAGGATTGTAAGGCATTGGCACATCAAATAATTCATGATTATAATTTATTTTGAGCCACAAACACAGGGACTCATTTAGTTTGACTGTGATATGTGAGGCAATGAATACAGATGGCTTTATTCAAAACACTTGAACATCATTCGTGATGATGACCATGTTTGTTTATTTGACTAAAAATGGACAATGGAGATCATGATTTTGCATATGAGAAAGAACTGTGCAGTGAAAGACATTTTTGTACTCTGTGGTGCATGTTTGTGCCCTGTTTGTTTCTTTATGGGATTAAAGCCTATTTTTTATCTCCATGTTTTAATAGCTGAAGATTTAGTACATTATTGCAAAACCGTGGTGTCCTAGTGAGAGTATTACAGAAACAAAATACATAAGGAAACACACATAAAACCAAACAGCCTCTACGGTTTACCAAAATGAATAGGCCATGCTTTTCTGGCCTCTCCTATTTTTTTTCCCTCTCTGATCCCTCAAGTTATTTCTGTCATCACCATACCCATCATGTTTTGCATCATCCTTTCCACATGTCCAATCTGTAAATCTAAAATATGATCCATGCCATGTAAGATAAGCTGTGGGCCACTATTATCTTTTCTCTGCCATCAGTAAAGTGGATTTCCTGATACATCAGCAGTCCCTTCGGTCATCTAAAATCTGGTTTTCCAGATTTCCCAGTCCTATCCCTCCGTGGGGGTCTTAATGGGGAGATGGGATTCAAAGGTCTTGCTCCAAGCTGCTTTCTGTCACTCTGTCTCTCTCCCCATTTTTTTTTTTTATGTAAATCGATCCAGTCTTGGGTTCCAGTATTAGATTGGGGGTTGTTGTGTGTGTGCTGAACTCTGCCTGAGGCGGCTGGCTGTCTGGCTAACACATTACCCCACATCCCCCTTAACTCCTCTCTACAGATGACTGAAATGTAGACTGCGACCATATAGATTGTCCCCATATGGGTTAACGTCTGCAATTTGATCATGCATGGACACACAAACACACAGCACTAACATCCACAAACACAAAGAGGCACCATTTTCATGTCATTTTTTAATAGAGGAAAGAAAATGAGCAACCATTGGGCAAAATGTCCTGAAATGACTGTCTGACATTCTTTGTAGCACCTGCTTAATCCTGAGAATAACAGCTCAATATGCTCTATTAATCCCTCAGGCACTCTGCACCACTTCAATCTCACACCACATCTATGTTGTTTTTAAAGGGCTGACCCAAATCCTTCAGTGTTCAAGAGACTCACTGCAGAAGCTCCTGGGATTCAAAAGTCATCCATTCTTTAGCACTGCTCAGCCCCACACACTCCCACATGTACACACACCGAAACCTTGTGAACATTCACAGCAGCAGAAAGG
>JAOWBC010000182.1:1641904-1652721 GCA_028566105.1 Hypoplectrus providencianus
TTTAGCACTGCTCAGCCCCACACACTCCCACATGTACACACACCGAAACCTTGTGAACATTCACAGCAGCAGAAAGGGTATAACCCTCTTTGTGCAGCCTCATATTGGTTGTTTTTTGGACTAAGTGCATAAACAATGCTATCCTTTTAAATTGCTGAAGTTCCTTTAATCATCGAGCACAAATTGAAGTGCACTGTCGCTGCTACACTGTGTCAAGAGGATTCAATAGGAACAGAAATGTGTCTTGATCAGAAAGCTTTGAGTTGAGAGATGTTCTCGGTGACAGAGATAGATGCAAAGCAGAACAGAATAATAAGGTATTATAAGTACTTGGAAAATAAAGCAGTGCAAATGGTGACATTGTAAATAACAACTACATTTCCTTTCACCAGGACTACAGAAAAACTGCTGGCTTGATTTTCATGAAACATGGTGAAGGGTTTAGCATTGACCAAAGCAGCAACTGAGAAGCATGCTGGCAACTTCAAAGTGCTTAGAGAGGGTTGATTGTTAGACCCTGAAGACCAAAGCAAATAAAAAAAGATTGGCTTTTTCCAAACAAAGTGTAGTAATTTGCTCATTCTTTTTGACATGTATTCATTTAAAAACAAAGATATTTAAACTGCTTTAGACTCGTTTGTCTGTGGGAAGGTTTAGCATTCCAACTTTTTTTTTTTTACTTAACTACTTCTGGCATTTTTAGCCATGTGTTATAAACAATGACAGAAACTGAAAGAGGTTACCTTTAAAATGAAATGCCTTATCATATATTTGGGCCTCACAGTTCCTTTGTAAAAAGCTTTGGCTCCAAACAGTTTTTTGGTCTCATGCTAACCCTTGCCCTACCCATAAACCTACCAAGGCAGGTGGTCTTAAAGAGGTTAATGTTTGATGTTGCTTTTGATGTTGAATTCTTAATTTGATGCATTCTTTTTTTTATTTGTGTTTTACACAGCAACTTTGAAATGGGGGTGGAATAACAATAAATAAGATGATCATGACAAAATGCCAATATCAGCCCTCAGTGGAAAACAAGTGCAACCCTGCATAAGAATTCATAAAAGATTGAATTGACAGAGGGTGGACAGTAATTACCTTTCCATCAAATGATCCGTGACCTGCCACAGCTGAACAAGTGTTGGGCTGTTTGGCGTTATTTTGTTTTTTCCATGGTTATTTATTGCACTTGAAAATGATTGCAGTGTCAACAAAGTTTGCTCTTATAATTTCCAATATTTTGGTAATAAATAAGCACAGATGAATGTTTGCAAATATATATTTAGCAAAGCCAACTCCCAGCAGAGTTGTCATTCATTTAGTTAATTATCATGCTGTCTGGCTTACACTCCTGGGAATCCTGTAATATGCATGAGAGCCGACTGGCTCTGGCAGATCACCTCGGATTTGTGAGGAAATCAATACTACAGCCTGACTATGTTTGCTGCTGTGTGGGCCTTAACGGTTTGACTAATGGCCCTGGTTATTGAAGACTGAGATGGGCTCAAGTTGTCACTCTGCTGCAATTTACCAGTTTCCAAATCTCTGTAGTCAATAATGTACTTACTGTTATGACATATCTCGCTTAATCAATAGCAACACAAATCATGATGCCAATCAAGTTCAGCTCATGTAGATCCCCAGAGCACAACTGTGTTTACTTCAAAGTGAATTATTTGTAATGTCATGTGTATTCTGCTGCAGATTAAACCTTTCCATTATTACTTTATTGTTCTTCAGTATTCAATCCAACTAAATTAAGATTTGTGCCGAAGTTTTTATGAAGTTTTATCATGCCTGGTGCCATTCTGACTGCGTGATGTGAATTTAGCTCTTGAATATGATGGCTCTGAGCTAAAACGTGTTGTTCCGCCTTGATAATGAAAAGTATATTCAGTTCTGTCTGGCTAATGCAGCCATCTGCTGGCAACTCCTAATGGAGTTATAGAGCCTCTCAAGATCTCTTAAATTATTCAAAAGAGGAGAATATTCTCAAGACTGCGTATTTATGCACAAAGCTTAAATGTGGGATTAGATTTGTCAATTCCAGAGTTGCTTTTTCTAAGAGTACATATTCATCGTGTTTCAAACATTCAGTACAGGATACGCTAAAGTTTAGTCTTATAACTGACTGTAAATCTTGGATTACTGTTGCTAATTCAACATAATGATGGTTGGCTCTGCAGTTATCTTTTTGAATCAGTGACAGAATGTTATGAGGGGTGTGAGGAATCCTCACAGATCCAGCCATGTGTACATATCTCCTTGATGTGACTATTAAAAAAAACATTGAATGCAAGATGAGCCTTTAGCTGCTGTTTAGATATGATAAGTTTCGTTTGCTCTGAGCCTTGAATATAAAATATGAAAGCTGATTTTTAAAAAATGGACTAAAATAACCTCAATTCTTTGACACCTGTAACCATTAACTAATTAATTTGTGCACCAGTGCTGACTGTAATTTTCTTTCTCTCTCAGGGTGGAGGTCACAGGATTCCAGCTCACTGCAGTGATTTGAGGATTAACAACAGACCTGGAAAAGAGAGACAGTACTTATGTTCACCATAATGGCGCCTGTAGGTGTGGCTAAACTGCGGGCTCGGCTCTTCCTGCTGTTTCTTTGCTTGACACTACGTGCTGGCATGTTTCAGTTTGCTACAGCCACAATACAAGGGTACATTGGAGACAGGGACATGATATGCCCATCTGTATGCAGGTGCGATGAAGACTTCATCTACTGCAATGATCGTGGTCTGAGCTCAATCCCATCACTTCCTCCTACCGCATCAGTCCTATACCTTCAGAACAACCAGATTAACAACCCGGGTTTGCCCACGTCCTTGGAGCGCCAGCTCTCCGTCCGTGTGGTCTACCTCTATGATAATGAACTGGATGAATTTCCCATGCACCTGCCACCATCTGTCCGTGAACTGCATTTGCAGGACAACAACATACGCACTATTCCTCGTAGTGCTCTGGCTCGGATGCCCCTGCTAGAGAAACTCCACTTGGATGACAATTCTATCTCCACTGTGAGCATTGAGGACCAAGCCTTTGCAGACAACCCAAGGTTGCGTCTACTTTTCCTATCACGCAACCACCTGTCCAGTATCCCCTCAGGACTGCCTGCCTCTCTGGAGGAACTCCGCTTGGATGACAACCGAATCTCCACTATTCCAACCCATGCCTTCCGAGGCCTCGCCTCACTGCGATGTCTTGTCCTGGATGGGAACCTTTTGGCAAACCAACGCATTGCTGATGACACGTTTTCCCGCCTTTCCAACTTAACTGAGTTGTCTCTAGTACGTAATTCCCTCCAGACCCCACCTGTCAACCTGCCCAGTGCCCATCTGCAGCGCTTGTCTCTACAGGAAAACGCCCTGACCCATATGCCACGTGGTTCCTTGGATGGCATGCGTAGGTTGCTGAGGCTAGACCTGTCAGGAAACAACCTGACCACCTTGCCGAGGGGACTGTTCAAAGACCTGGACAGTCTGGGTCAGCTGTTGGTGCGGGGCAATCCTTGGCACTGTGGCTGCAACCTGCGTTGGCTGTATGACTGGCTGCATGCCCGCGGTAACTCCATCACTGTCAGAGGTCTCACCTGCCATGGACCTGACAGGGTGCGAGACATGGCTTTGATAGACCTGAGCACTGAGATGGAGGAGTGTGAGGTGATGAGGACAGCGGGGACCAAAGACAGAGTGGGTGGGGGTGGAGTTGATAGCTCCACCACTCACACCCCTCCACAGGGCTCCCTCTTCACCCTACGCTCAAAGCGCCCTGGCCTTGGGCTCCCTGACTCTGGCCTGGACTACACTCTTAGCAGCAGTGGTGTGGGGAAGAGTCTGGCCCTCAACGTGAAGCCTCTCTCTCACAACAGCGTCCGTGTTACCTGGAGCGTGGCCCAGCCCAGCTCCTCCTTCAGGCTGAGCTGGCTCCGACTGGGTACCGGGAACGCTATGGGCTCAATTACAGAGACTCTGGTCCGGGGCGACCGTCGGGAGTACCTGCTAACCTCCCTACAACCACGCTCCAGCTACATAATCTGCATGGTGCCACTCCCTGCCAGTTCAGAAAGCAAAGGACCGATTTCTGGAGATTCTGACTCTGATGAAGCTCTGGTGTGTGCCAAAGCTGAAACGTCTGATCTCACCCCTTTGGAGGAGGATGAGGCTGAAGACCCACAGCAGATGACAGTGCTGCCCCTGGCAGGGATTATTGGTGGGGCTACCGCCATTGTATCTTTGGCTCTTATTTTTGGCATCTTCTGTTGGTACGGACATAGGACTGGGCATTTGTGCTCCCGTGACCACTATACTCGCAGCAGCTCCCGAAAAAGCAAGACCTATGATGACTACATTGAGTCAGGCACCAAGAAGGACAACACCATCTTGGAGATCCGCAGTCCGGGGTTCCAGATGACGCCAATGGCGGCCTGCCAGCCAATGCAGCCTAAACCGCTCCGAGAGGATTACATCATTCACACCATATTCCCCTCCAATGGCACTGGCCTGTACAAAGCTGACAACCATGTTACTAATGCAGGACATGGCACCAACCGTGGCTATAGAGAAGGAGGAATCCCAGATATAGACTACTGTTACACATGATGTACTATACCAGATCCTGTTCACAGTGTTATTGGTAAACTGTATAGATGCACAATTTCCCTTCGCATGGACACTTCTGAAGCACCCCTCTGTGCCTTCTTCTTCTGGTCTCCCATTCCAAAATACCTGCTGTTCACTGCACTGAATTACTGTATGTGATTAACTGGAACTGAAACCGCGTGGGAACAGTTCACTGCAGGAAACAGCAGCCAGTGCCCCAGGTGTAAATGCACAGCTGACTGTTTCTATACCATCTTAGTAATGGCTGCCTGTGTATGTTTTCTTTTCTGCTCTTTCTGTCTGACATGTAAGCAAAGAATGTATACACTGTGGAAAGGTCAAACTTAGCATAGGTGCAGGTAGAGTTCCTCTTTCACACACAGGAGCCACAGCAGTCAATTCAGAATGGATAAAGAAATGATGAAATGACATTTTTAGTACTCTTTTCCTGCTCACCGGTCAAACACAGTATGTAGTCTTATCAAGTCATTGTTCCAAATGCCTCAACTATATTGATGTGCCCTACCAGCTATCCAAGGAAAGGGCTTTGTAAAGCTGTGAATTGTTCTATTTCAAACGACCCAATAACCACTTGTCTTAAAGTAGGCTTGTTATTACCTTATACAGTAGTTGGCACGGTGAAGATCTTATCCTGCCTGGTCGGCCTTGGTTATACCTCTCAAGATCATTCACCTGAGATCAGTATTGTAGTGTTGCATCAAACGAGATGCAGCACAAGTGTGTAGATAATTTACTTAGATACCGACTGGGCTGTGTTTGAGAAAATGCTTTGCTATTTTTTGTCCAAGGTTTGTTTAGTAATCAAATCCTGCACAGCTGTCTTTATTTATTTATTTTGTTCTTTGTGTGATGGTTTCTGTCTCTGCTAAAATGGCTTTTTAGATTTCCACCCTCACCTTTGTCATTTCTGATGAAGCCCAGCTTTGATGAAGACAGTGGATTTGTTTCATCTAAGCAACAAAATACATGAAGTGAAGAAAATATCCTGAAGGCTGTCTCCAGGTCTATGTTTTCCTAAATGCAGCAGAGTGAATCCTTCAGTGAGACTGTTTGTAATATGTAATTTGACAATTAGACCCCACCCAAAGACTAGCATGTCAGTCCACTGAGATGGTAGAGACCAACCTCAACCCTTAGTTTCCCATTTTGTGCCTGTGTGCTTACCCTGTGACTTCATTTGGTAACTTTTTGTTACAAAATATTTCCTCCACATTCTTAAAGCGAAGACGGCATTCACAGAAAATCCAGACTGGACAAACTACTAATATGGAGCCTCCTGGGTGAGGCAGACTTTTGAGAGTGAACCTTGAAATGAGGGTGAGAACTGTGAGTGAAAGTGAGGAGACTCAAACCGCAACACTGTTGACCTGCACTGTGGAGCAGGGGCCAAGATGTGGGTGGGTGGATGGACTGTTGGGGGAGTCTGGAGGCGGGGTGACTGCTCAGTGAGATGAGTTAATCGATGTTTGTTTTAGCAATGGTAAAAGGCCTCCACTCATTCCACCTCTTTTATTACTGAGCAGCACTAAAAATGTAAATGTATTAGCACTTAGCAGAGAACAGGGATAAATGTAACGACAGGCACGAGAAGACGGAGGCTAAAGAAACATCTCCAGGCACCGGGAAAGATGGAGAATTGATGGCTCTGGCGCAGTGGAGTTCATCCATGCATAAATCTGTTTGTCATACTCAGCTTCTCCCCTTGGGTTTAATATTGTCCATCAGTTGTTTACCACTGTGTTGCTTCCAAAGGGGAAACCAATTGTGCTTCCTTGACTGTTCTGTCTGCTGGAGTTTTACACTGGTGTCAGGCAATCTGTCAGTGGAATGTATATTTTATCTTGCACCCAAAATCACAGGCTTAAACATCTTACAGGCCCGGCTAATTCTGTTTTGGGGAATGTTGATATAGTGTAATTGCTATTTTACAGTGGGTCAATTCAAGACACGTACTTCCTCATCATTTGTATAAATAAAACCATGGCCACAGCCACATGAATATTTTTTCTGGTGAAATTATAGAAAGTAATGGTGCCATAACTTTGCGTAAAAAAAAAAAAAAGTGAAACCTGAGATATGTGTTGAATTTGCTTTATAAATTCATCTTCAGAGGGGATCAATAAAAAGTTTTATAACCTTGTTATTACTGCAACCTGTCATTTCACCTGAGGAGTGAGAACAGATTTATAACTCACTGAGGTACTGGTGGGGCATCCAAATCTAACTGAATAAGACAGCTATCTTGCAGAAAGAAAAGACTTCCATATTGTTTTCATTTGATGAAGGCAGCTCTGGGATAAAACTGTGCCAAGTACAGCCTGAGGCCAGACACTTGGACCAGCTGAGATTATAAGATGGAGTTTAGAAGAGTCAACAGGCTGTTCCCCTTAGATATTTTACATTTACAGGCACCCTGAGACTTCACAAGGTTGAATGAGTCCTATTCCAAATTAACATCTTCATCAAAATACAAAAAAAATTGAGTTAGCAGCCTCCTACCGGTCTAGATGTTTGTACAGTTGAATGCCTGTGCATTGGCTTTTTACATCTGAGGATATCCACCTATGGCAAAGCATCTTGCTAATTTTTTAAAGGACAAAGATGTTGTATTTGCAACACAAAGTAATACCCATTCCTTTTATGCTTTCATTATGCAAAGAGTACATTCGCCGCTCAGCAAAAAAATGACTTTTATGGGCTTTTAAGTTACTCACATACTCACATTTGTCTCTGAATAATTGAATCACTCTTAAATTGGAGTGAGAAATGTAGTGAAAGGAGTACTGTCACAATAATTTCTTTGTTATTCTGCATTAAAAAAGCCCAGCAGTTGTCAGTTACATCACTGCAAGCTGTAGACACAGAAACAACACCTCATATTGACTCCTTTACTTGTAAACAGTGAAGATTGATTAAGTTGAAATCTAGAATCCGCTGACAGACTTTGTGTACCCACAGCCATGTTGTGTTTGGCGCATTCCTTACAGGGACTAAATAGTGGAATTGCCGAGCGTTGGACTAAAAAGACCCACCAACTGTGAACTTGAGGTACAAGACAATGAAACTGCCATTGTGTTGTTTCTTTTGTTCTATTTCCTTTCTTCACTGATACTTGTATTTTTTGGCGTCACGAATCGGATTGCCATAGAACTCCAAAGTGCTGCCATTTTTTTGTGTTGACTATGCCCATGGGAGTGTGGTAGGTCTGTACGAGATTTAATGAGTATCACAACAGATCAACAATGTAACTGCTGTTGTAAAGCATTGTGAACAGTTTGTAACAGCAGCTGAATTCCCAATGCAGCGCAACAGAAGATGATTGGATTATCCCCTCCTCTACATGCCGGAGCTCTGAGTCTATCCAACACAAGTTAATTAGTTTCAAGGGTAATAGAAATATGTAAAGTTTATACATACAGTACCTCTCAGACTAAATGAACAGCCAAGAGGGAACAAAACATCTGACAGCACTTTGTCACATCTTCGCCATACTCCTCCAGCACGTCTGTTGGCTTTTATATATGGTTGTTAAAATGAAATAGCACACATTAACAAATCTGCATGTAACTCCTCCAATTTCAACAAATAGGTCTGGTCTTAAGGGGTGCTCCTCTAATTATATACATACAGTTTACAGGTCTAATAGCTCATGCTGTACATGTTGCTGCTAAGTTATCACTGTTTAACACATGGTTTCCATTTTAAAAAAAAAAAAAAAAAAAAAAAAGAGTTCTTTTGTTTGGGTTTAGGAAATAAAACAACTTGGTTAAGCCAGAAAAATGGGTTGGGGTTTTGGTTACAATGACTCCTTCATGGGTGCCCTCTAGCTGACTTAGCGCATCCACCCCACATACACAAGGCTGAAAATGTGGTTAACCAACACAATGAGAACAGCTTAAAACAGCCTAAAACTTCAGACAAAAAATAAAATGGGAAGGGGTCTTTGTAATAAAATCACCTTGGGGTTGAAGACACTTCCATCATTTATTATCTGCATTACAACCAACAATCAATGTGAAGAATGTAAACTTTATCAACAGAGATTTCCTTTGCCCACTGCAGCCTTTGCCGAAGGAAAGCCCTCTTTGGCCTCATGGACATCTTGGAAGGCTTCACTGCCAGCAGTGCATATGTCTCCACTAAGTCTTGGACAGCACACTTCCCCTCTCGAGCACCTTTTGTGCTAACAGAGATGAACGGCTATCCTATTGTCATGGTCAGCAGGATCACAACTCAAATAGCTGTGACCTGGAGGTTGGGCAGTAACCTATTTCTTGCCTCACTCCGTGGCGATTTAAGGCCATCCCCTGTAAATCTCATTGTGCAGCAAGGATAAAAGGCGAGAGGAAAGAAATAAGAGAAATACAATATTGGAAATGAGGCCAAAAGGGGGGATATTGCAGAGAAATAGATTGTGAGATGTTGCCAATGGGAGTTGTTGAGGAGTCTCACAGCAGATGGGCTTGGTTTGTTTCGGACGCAGATGGTTTAATAGTGTTTCTCCAAGAATTCAACAGTTAGGGGTTGATAAGTTGGCAGTCTGAACCATCATGGATAAGAGATAAAAATTACTGCATGGATTTTGGAAGAAATGCCCTGAAAGAGTCGTGATGATCACACTGCCTACAATAACAATAGAACTGATGATAGCAGAGGGACAAACTTTCTGTCTCTACCGGACAGTCCAAACTCAGCAGTAAGTTTTCCTCTTTGAGAAGACCCAAAAGAACTCTCCTTGATCTAAAAGAAGATGCTGGATCTCATTACTAAAGATCAGGTAAAGACCTTTCATTCTGTTATGTGTCATCTTCACTAAATTGAATCTGACAACTCAGACCTCTGCAGTGTAGATGGAGTCCACAGTCCAAGGTCTCAGAAATACCCTCTGCTCCACATTGTCATATCCTGGTAAGTGATTACACAAACAGATACATTAAGGAAATACAAAAGATGGAGAACATCAGTAGTCTGCATCACGAGGCGCCTGATTGTGATGGACCAGGATTATGTTGCTGTACAAAAAGGAAAGGACTTGAGAGCCATTTTCAGATATACAAACAAACAGACAACCGCACACTGGCTGTGCTTGTTAGCTGGTGTTCACTGGGGAGACTATGGCATGAAGTGGACCTATAGGCTGTTTACTGGAATTTCATTTTATGCTCTTGAACCTGCCGGGGCTTCGGCTCAGCTCTAATTGTTGATTGTGATCTGTAGACAGTAAAAACCACACAGTTCCCCAGATGTACGGGACGTTTAAAAAAAAAAAATCTGCGTTAACTTTTAAAGGTTTACAGTGTTTGTTTTTAAATTATGTGGCCAACATCAGCCAAGATTTTGGCTCTTTGATCCTTCAAAAAGTTACAAATTAACCAAGTTTTAAGCCACAAGATTCATTAGTTCTTTGTCGCATGTAGCCTGCTCTCAACTGTCAAAATCCAATTAAATTTATTTTGCAATCGTAGGGTTACAGTCATGTCCTGTGTCCAGAGCTTCATGCTGTTATGTTAAGCAACATCAACAATATTTTGTCATCTTTTCTCCAAACAAAATTTGGGCATCAAGCAGGATATTTCCAGCTGAGGAAAGTAATATTATTATTTGCAATATCCTGTCTGTTTCGGATTCAGCATGTGGCAAAGATACAAATGTTCAGCCTTAACCTGCAGACACGCTGTATTGTTTTCTTGTTTGATTTGTTACTATTAATCTTCTTTTTTAGTTAGCTAATGTAGAAGAGAACTGGAGACAAAATGTTTGTGTGTAGGTGTGAAAGATTTCCTCCAAGAGTGGATTAAAGCAGATGACTACCAAAGGCAAATTTGTTGCAGCACAAATCTGCTGTAGGTATCCTGACATCTGTATGAAGTGTGCTATTTATTCTGAAGTGGTAGTAATCACTGTGATGTGGCTCAAATTACTCAGGTAGTGCTCCAGACTGGAATAAAATTACATTTTGTAAACCAATTTGGCTTAGCTGTTTTACAATTAGATCAGGGGGGGATATTACTGATGCAGTTGTTCTGGATGGGCTCAGATAGTAAATAGACTCTGCAGGAGTCACTTAATAAAACTAATGCTGTTAAGAAAAAGCGTATGTGCATGCTGGCAGAATTTGTACAACTTGGCTACTTGAAGCTCTTCGTATTTCTGTGCAAACACCTGCTGTTGCATTCAGGGGTCAGA
>JAOWBC010000182.1:1665901-1693136 GCA_028566105.1 Hypoplectrus providencianus
TTTTTTTTAGAAAAAATCTATTTCAATTGTTTTCAGATTGCCATCACTAAAAATATGCAGCAGTTAAATTCTGAAAGCAAATTAAATATGATTTTTATTATCTTTATGAGGGCAACATTCATTATTTTGTGCATGACATTATATATCCCAGATGTAGCAGAAAGAATATAATATAGAATATCTAATTTCCAGTTTCTTTTTAGGAGCAGGTTTAAATTGGTTATTAGACAGTCCCACTCTGAGCTGAACATGATGTCCTTTTACTCTGGGAGAGAGCAGACAGACCTGCCCTACAGATAAAACCTGATGAATGGGCCCATTGTGGTGCTTAGCTGTGATTCTGTTTAACACAAATTTGTATTACTCCCCCTGGTGGTGCATCCTGTTGAAGTCCTCCACTGTAGAGTTGGATGTCAATGACCAGTGAGATAAATCAGAGCCCAGGGTCTGACACTTCTATAATCTAAAATAGACACTACGGTTTAAAACCATATAACTTATGCATGTCAGTTACAAAAAATGCTCTCATTTCAATTGTCAATTTAAACTGACAATGAATCCTGTTTTTTCTTTCAAACAAAGTTTTACTTAATATTCACAAGTTATCTTTTAACTTGAATCAGATGTGTGTAGAAGTAAATGTTGAGGCCATGTTACTCCCATGCAAACATCTCTTATATTACCGGGGAAAAAAAAAAAAAATTGCATTCAGTAAATAATTCCATCGTATATTGGCGGTATAACATCCTGTATGATGTAACTTTGTCACATGCTGTCTGTGGGGATCCTCATAATAACCACCTTCAATTGTAGATACAGGTGTTCATACAGCACGTGTTCATGTGTGAGTGTTCATTGCCTCCACTAACTTTCCATCGCGTTTGCCCCACAGTCACAGTCGTGTGATTCTGTAATTGATTGTTGGTGGATCTGAGCCATATTCCATTGATGCAGGGAAAGCTGCCTGCAGCAGTTCAGATACAAGTCACAGATTTACAAAGAGGATGACACATGCTGTGCTTGTATACACCACAAAGCTGTGGTTTGTATCGTCTGAAACATTTCTTGACATGAAAAAAATGGGTTAGGTCATGAGTGCTGGAATAACGTCACAATGCCTTGTGATGTGTAATTACCTTTGTCACTCTATTGGAGTTCAATGTATTTCTCAATAACTGAGTTATTAGATTGCCCATTGCACTGACATAATAGGGACATCCTGATCAATAATGTGACACTGTAGTTGACATGCATGCCGCAGGCAGCACAGATCATTGTTTCTCAGCTCTCTTCTTATGTTAACAATTATAGTTATCTTTGTGATGAACTGTTGACATCGGGAATGTTTTTTTTTACTTCAAAGTTTCATGACTCTCAGTTGACCTTTCAGCAGGAAAGGATTTTTACAGAAACAAAGCATGAAAATATTTCAATGAGTGAGATATCATTGGACAGGCCTCTTCACTGCCTCATTTTAAAGTTCTTCTTAAAATCCACCTTTTCTCCATGGTGCTCAGCACCATGTAAATGCAGATTTGATGTGTGTTTTAGCAAATTGTCATACTTTTCAAATATTTTTATTTATTTTATTGATTTTTATTCATTTTATTTTACTTTATTGTTATGTTTATTTATCTCTCTGCACAAAATGTTGATCCTCTGTGTTGTTTTAAGGTGCCTTATAAATAAAGTTGGACCGGATTGTGTTATTATTAAAAAAAATAATAAAAAAATTAAGCATTGCAAAAATGGGTAAAAGCAGACACCCACCCATTTTAACAGGCCCCACTGATCAGAAATTTTTATCTGATATTTTTACTCTTTTTAATGCATTTTTGTACAAGTTGAAAAAGAAGATCCTAGACAGGACATGATTATACCATACCTTTAGACATACCGGCACAGGAATGTTTGTACATGTGTAGTTTATACAAGTGTGCAGTTTGTTTTCATAATTTGATACTTATATTGGAACTTTACCTGCACAACACAACATGTCAGTGAATCATACTTACATAATTTTCATTTTCATGCTTTTATGTGATAGTGGCAGAGAACAGAAAGGGTAAGCAGAGAGGAAGGCATGCAGCAAAGTGATTTCAGGCTGGTTTCAGGTCCACTGCAGCCTGAGTGTTGTGTCCTCTACCAGTGAGCTACTGGGACATCCCTTTCATGCTGGAATTTCTGAAATATCCCAGTACCAGAGTACAGCAGGGTTCAATAGAGTTCCAAAGTAGTCACATGCACCAACTATTCCCTCTGTAATTGGATGGCACAGGAGTATATATTGATGTGGGGGTGTGCGTGGGTTTCACATGTGCTCCCCAGTTCATCACAGACAGAAGTTATTGTGCTTCAATGAGAACCACTACCTGTTTCATTCCTGTGGCTTCATTAAGGACGTAAGTACAGCTGCTGGGTGGATGAACTTGCATGAAAAAGGATTGGTAGCATTTCCTGTAACTTTACAAAGCTGCATTTTCCACAATTTTTATGTGGATTGTTTGTTTTTTTGTTTTTTTGCCTTTTGACTGCATGGAGTAAAACATTTGTTTTATTTGATGAATGAAAATATTCATACTTTATTATAATTTAGAACTGATGTGCATAAACCTTTTAGCCATTATGTCATTTCACTTGCCTGTGGTAAAGCAATATGTCTATGTCTATAAATGAGTGATTGTTCATCAAATTATGTAATTAACATATTTGTCCCCGTTTACTACAGTATGAATTAAATTAACTAGAACATTTGCATGTTTTATGTTTTTGTTCATGGACAGAAAAATCTCAGCTGCAGTCCCAGTTGATGGAGAAAAATTTCAGACCTTTATGTCATCAGGATACCACAGCCGTCAAGAGTCAAAAGTCTGAAATGTGCGACCATTCAGGAAAAGACTGTAAGCACGGAAAAACTAACTCAAAATCTCAACAAATGAAGCACCATCACCAGAATCAAGGTCATCGTCATCCTCAGAAGCTACATCAGTCCGATGACAATGAAAGTCATGAGTAAGTATGGAATCACTATCCCTCCTGATATAATCTCTGTTAAAAATGGACTAAGATACATCTCCTGTTTTGATTTAGTTTGGGTTTTTACTTATAATTGAACAAATGTTCTATGATGGGCCTCTGAGTTGATTTGTTGCAGCAGTTTTGATTCATAAAGTTTCTTTGCCCTCACAAAGTGTTAATCATTACATGAGCTTGTCACAGGCTTGCATCTGTATCCAGTGCATCTTTAACCCATGTTTTCTTTTTAACTAGTACCCATTCAACAGCAGACGACAGCATTTTCAGTGATCGCACCCCTGACCATCATCACCACCGTTATGATGACGGGACTCATCATTCCCATCGTTACCATCACAAGCAGAACCATCGCCATCTTTCTCTTTCAGAGACTCCCCTAAGTTCCTCAAGTGAATCCTCTTCATCCTCCTCTTCCTCTTCGTCTTCATCATCATCATCAAATTCATCTTCCACCTCCTCTTCCTCCTCCTCTTCCTTCTCTTCTTCCTCCTCAACATCCACTTCTTCCTCCAGCCTGTCCTCTGAGTCCAGCAGTGAGCGTTCAGATAGATATCTACTTAAGAAGCCCCAGCATTCACAGTCCTGTAGTGATATTTCCAGGAAACACAAGTACTTTGAAGAAGTAGATGACACAGCCCCATTAATAGATAAAAGAGGCCATCAGAACAGACTCTCTAACAAACAGAAGCAGGACAAAGGCAAGTCCTCTTGCAGCAGCTCCACTCATGGCACCCTGAAGAGGACACACAGGACTAAAAGAGGCTCAGGAAATGATGGAAGTTTCCGCAAGGCCAAATCAATGGAGGCTCTCACTGGACCCAAAGAAACAGAGTGGCATGGAAATGAAGATGAGAAAGAACTAGAGAGGAGAAAAGGTGAAGCCAGGAAGAATTTAATGAAAGAAAAAATGAAGTTCTCTGCCTTCCTTAATGAGATCACTCGGCAGGTGCTCAGCCCCATGAGGCTCACCACACTTGGGGTGACAAATGCTCAGAGACCCTGCAGCCCAGGCCAGGCCTCGGTCAAGTCCAGCAGGGCGGACAGCAGCATGGAGACCAAGAGACAGCAGAGGAGTCGGCATGCCAGTGGTGACTCAATTAGCTCTGGCAAACATTCCCACAGCAGCAATCACTCTGCTCACCTCACTCGCTCCAAATCTTCCCACCAGCGTGAGCGTGCTCGCTCTGACTCCGCTCACCATGCAGCCCAAAGGCCCAGCAGCTGCCCAGACAGACGCTGCGTGAAGAGACTTCACTCATGGTCCCAGACGTCTTGTGATCGCTCACTGTCACCTGAGCATAGCCACCGTCACCAAGGAGACCATCACTTCTCTCGTCATCACCATTATGATAATCGTCATGGTAACTGTAGCCCACATTACCACCATCACCACAAAGACGACCACAGCACCAGCCATCACCATGGACACCAACACAGTCAGCATAGCCCCAACTATCAACACGTTGATCACCACATCAACTCTCATCACCATCACCATCACCATGGACACCATCACAGTCCTGTCTTTCGTGAAGATGAACACAGCCCCGCTCATCACCATGGCAGCCATCACACATCTCATCACCATAGACACCATGACAACACATCCCATTACCGACACAATAGAGACCATCATCATGAGGACAAGTGCAGCCCAAGTCATCACCATAGAGACCCTCACAGTGTATTTCATTATCATCACCATGGCAACCATCATAACCCGTCTCATACCCTTCGCCATGAAGACCAGAGTCAAGACCATCATTATCACTATGGAGACCACCACATCATAAGCCATCATCATAAACGTCCCCAAACCCCAACACATTACCACGGAGACCACCACAGTTCAGGTCATCGCCGTCATAGCAACTACCCAATCACTGAACGTCACCATGGACACCAGAGCCCAATTCGTCATCACCATGGAGACCATCACCATGAATCTCGTCATCATCATCATGGAGACCACCACAATCTAGGCCATCATGACCACCATAGAGACCACCACAGTCCAGACCATTGTCATGGAGACCACCACAGTGAATCTCATCAACATCATCATGGAGACCACCACAACAAACCTCATCCAGACAGTCGTCATGGAAACCACCACAGTCCAGACAGTCATCAAGGTGACCACCACAGTGATCCTTACCAGCATCAGCATGGTGACAACCACAGTTCTGACCATCACCATCACCATGGAGACCACCACAGTCCAGACAGTCATCATGGAAACCACCACAGTGAACCTCATCACCATCACCATGGAGACCACCACAGTCAAGACCATCACCATCACCATGGAGACCACCACAATAAAGCTCATCCAGACAGTCATCATGGAGAACACCACAGTTCAGGCCATCATCACCATCACCATGGAGACCACCACAGTGAACTTCATCAGCATCACCATGGAGACACCCATTCTCCAGACCATCACCATCACCATGGAGACCACCACAATCCAGACCATCACCATCACCATGGAGAACACCACAACAAACCTCATTCAGACAGTCATCATGGAGACCACCACAGTCATGACCATCACCATCCCCATGGAGACCACCACAGTCCAGACCATCACCAAGGAGAACACCACAGTCAAGATCATCACCATCACCATGGAGACCATCACAGTCCAGACCATCACCATCACCATGGAAACCACCACAGTCCAGACCATCACCATCACCAAGGAGACCACCACGGTGAACCTCATCAGCATCACCATGGAGACACCCACCATCCAGACCATCACCATCACCATAGAGACCACCACAGTCCTGATCATCCCCATCACCATGGAGACCACCGCAGTCCTGATCATCAACATCATCATGGAGACCACCGCAGCTCTGATCATCAACATCACCACGCAGACCACCACAGTCCTGATCATCAACATCACCATGGAGACCACCACAGTCCAGACCCCCAGCGTACTCCTGATCATCTCTCCCAACCTCTTTCTGAGAACAATGACCTTGGTGACCTTGGTGACCTTGAGGACCACAGCGCTCATTCAAAGCATCACACTGCTGGCGGGCAGCTGCAGGCTGTTCCTAACAGGAGTAGTGGTGTCCTCTCCAGTCAGGAGGAGGAGCGGACAAGCTTCAGTGGCCCATTGTTACATAAAGTATGCTGTTTCTCTTCTCATTCATTATTACAGCCTGTTCATAAAGTCATTACTGGCCAGTCAATAGCTTCCTTGTTACACTGCACATGCTTGATTAACTGGTTATGTAATAATGTTCCACTCATTTGCTTCCTATTGATTTGGGCACCAGCATGCATGTCACAGTGAACACTAGATTAGTCATTACAGAACAATAGATTGGTTATCATGAACAAACCAATCCCCAAGTGATTATTATTCTGCTTAAAAAGTGTATTCTTTCAACACTATCAACAATATTTCTGAATGAAGTGTAATTCTGCTGTCTCTCTTACAGGAAAAAACACATGAACTGGGTAGAATCATGTAAGTGTATACATTGGTAATTTTCTTGGGTCTGTTTACTGCTAATAGTGAGAATTCAAGTGACAATATTTACTATGATAAGATGATAGAAAAATACTGAACTGTGTAACTTTAGACCCAATGTGATAAAGGAGAATAACTAAATCAATGAATAAATAGATTTAGAGATAATTAAGTAATTAATCAAATGGTTCCATAAATTTTCACATTTAATTGTTTGGCATGTATCATTTGTGTATCCATCCTGATAGGATCCTACAGGAACAGAATGAAGGTCTGCAACAAAGTCTGCTAAAGACAGCGGTGAGGATGGAGTGTTTAGGAGAGGAATTCATGAGCAGCCAAAAGCTTCTGGAGGCAGAGCTTCAGAGGACACGCTTAGAGCTCAGTAACCTCACAGATAAGTTTCAGAGGTAAACAATGGACAAAAAATAGGTTTTCTCATGGTATTACTATGGATCACACACAGATTTATCAAGTCATCTCAGTTTTTTTCTATGTGACTGAGATCATTTGGAGTAAACCAATGAAATATTTCATTGTTAGGAATCATTTTAAATGTTATGACACTTGAAAATGAACAGAAAAAAGGATTTACAATATATTAGTCTATTCATTTTATAAGAGAAATATTAGCTTGTGCTGGTTAATAGACACAGACACTTTCTAGATTATTTATTTCCTCAATCAGTAAATCAAAAAAATTAAATATGGATTGTACAAGATCTGAAATTGTAATTGGCTAAATCTGCCAGCCCTGATCTCTTATCTTCCAAAACAAGCTTTAAAAATTACTTTGTCCTATTTACTATCTGTCTTATAGATTAGGCTTTTTAAGATGAAAGTGCATAGCTGTATTACATAAGGTCAATGTGCATGTATACTTTAATATATTGTACTGTTATCAACTAACTTCTCTCTTTTGGTCTCTGTCTTCAGACTACATGAGAACTGCTCGACAACACAACACACTAATAGTCTTCTAGAGCAAAAGTTTCATTCAGTGGTGAGAATGGAAGCACTTCTTTGTTTCTTGTGCATGAGCCGGAATGATAAGAAACATGAAAATGGTTACAGAAACGTGTTTTGATATATGTAGGAGCCTCTGTCTGCTAAATTATTAAGGTTGACTGAGCAGTAAAAGTAATTAAATCCCTCTGTGGGGAATATTTTGATGGAAAACCTACACTCACTGCTGGTTAACTGTGCTTCCTGTTCCTTGTACTGTGTGTCAGGCTCAGACTATGGAAGGAGAACGTGAGAGGTTGAAACGGCATATTTCAGCACTGACGGAGCAGCTCGCTGATGCAAAATTTACCAACGCTGTGGAAACATACAATGTAAGATCTTTACCTCCCTGTTAAAGTCACTTCACAAACACATTCAGAAGCAGAAGGAGAACAAGAAAGGTCAAGCCCCCAGAGAAACTGTAAAAAAAAAAAAATTCTATTCTTGATGATGTCTGTTAGTCTCTATAAACATAATAGTCAGAACAATAAATAAAAGTATTGATATTAGTGCTCATTATGGATTCATTACTAGAATGTCTTTTTCTTTTTCATACAAAAACCCTTTTCTCTGTCTTTGCAAATAGTAAATATATTGTAACCTCTACTTACTGTAGGTATCCTCAGTTCTACACAAAACTGACCTCTATATGCAGTCAGATGATGCCATGAATCAGGTGGTGCCACCCATCACTCCCCCTCCAGTGCAGTTCATGGACAGCAATAACTATGAAACCTCCAAAGCCAGTGGGCAGGAGCAATCTCTGGGATCAGTTCCAGAGGAGGAGGAATCTGATTGGTCAGAGATGGGAGATGAGACCCCACGATTTATGCTGACAGGATCAAACAGAGGTCAAGCATGGAGACACCGGGAACCAGATGTAGACAAAGACAGTGAGTCAGGTGGCGAGGAAATTGTCCAACGACACTCTCCACGGGCCCTGCAGATACCTCATCTCCAGTTCACCCTTCATAATGAAAACCTATCTGATGGCATGACAGGTGAAGGAACATATAGGATCACCACAAGTCCAAATATTGGCTCTGCCATCCTGATTCGGTCAGCTAGCTTGGAGGAAATCCCTCTTGCACGGCATCACACGCAGAAGGAACTACGAGGCACGGAGGCCATGTTGGACCTCCACCACAGAGGAGGAGAAACTATCGTTGACCTAGATAATGAGATCATTCATCACTGGAGAACAAGCACCGACAGGGATGTGGCTATTGGAAGGCCGACAGAAAGCAGGAAGCCTGAGGCAGATAGCAGCCTGACCGGCCTGCAGTCAGCTGAGCAGATACTCAACCACATTATAAGTGGACCACAGCTGAGTGAAGGACAAGGGCAGGGCAGGGCGGAGGTGCATGGCTGGACAGGAGGGATCCCAGACGAGGTGTTGAAAGGGGAGCGAACAAAGCTGTGACAGGAGCTTGAGAGCAGTGCTCACTGTGGCTGAAATCATCCTGTACCTTGACCAACGAAGGGTTAGTCTGGCTCTGGTTCAGTCATTTTAATTAACACCTCGAATCCAAACTGTCAATGCTTTTGAGACAGCACATTGGATTCCCTGTTTTATTTAATGAATGCGGTCAAAATATTCAAAACACATTACTGTTTTAGCCACCTCCATAATACCCAAGATCAATAACACCAACATTTTTCAAGTGGAATTGGAGGAAAATTAGTATATATGTATTTATGCATAAGCTATGTATTTGTCTGCTGCCTGAAACACCCTCAACAACTTATATTTAGTCATTTGATGGAAAAGTGTTAATCTATATTTTTGTTGTAGGTATTACCTTTCCTTTCATCTCTTTATTGCATTTGCTTTATTGTGTAGTAACATCATGTATTCAGAAAAGATGTATTTCTTGTGTAGGTAGCTGTTAAATTAATTGTTTAATGTTATAATCAAAGTGTTAAGCACAATTTAAAACATACAAAAATATTGGAATTTGTTTTGTGCTTTGTTGTTTATAAATGTCCTGTTGTAAAATATAATCCTAGCATTTACTTATGACATAAAGTATAAATACAGCTATGAATTACTTTACTGTATGTGTATATGTAAAATTGACTTGTCTTTGTGCAAAACATATATTTCTTCTGGTTAAAGAAACTGAGCTGAAAATGAAAGTCTTGCAATTTAACAAGCTTGTGAGAAAGTCGACCCATAAAACTCTGTCTGTGTTACATCTAATAAACATAATTACACCATATTTTATGTTTGTTTTATTTCTGACCAACTCCCCTTGAACATATCTACATGTTACCAATGTGTTTCTACTGATGTTAGTTTGGAAAACACTTTGATTCTGATTGAAAAATCTCAACAACTATTGAATGACTGACCGCTATCCCTGATGGATTGTAATGAAGGTGACCCCTTAGCTCAAGCACCCCCATGAGGTTGGTCTACCGCAGATAATTTCCAGTGAAGGGGGACATGCACAGTGTTTTTGGTTGGTCAATCATGTCCAGCCTTTGGCTACCATACATTTCCACTAATGGTTCCAAAAAAAAAAAAAAAAAAAAAAAAAAGTCCACAAATACAATGGTTGATGTCACAATGGCTGTACATCCACTTCTTTTACTTATAGTCTTTAGTTTAGACGCCATGTCTTGTTTGTAAACAACTTATTTTTGAATTGTAAAGGTTGAATTTTTCAATACAACAGTTTTATGTCTAATGTAGATTGTACTAAACAGGCTAGAAGTTAGATTATAATTATTTAGAAGTTCACCACACAGTTTTTTCAACTATTTTACATTCATACATACATTATGAGATGGACAACAGGAAATTAATGAAAAATTTCATTAGACATCATCTAATGAAAATAAAATCCTGTATTTAACTGATTTTTTTTTTTCTTTTACTTCTCAACCTTTCCAGTTTGGGTTCAATCAAAGTTGTGCTGTGGGGAAAGTGTTACATAGGTAAGAGCTTATAGTGATATCCCTCTTCCTGTCAGGTTCAATTTGTTTTGTCATCCATGTCCCTCTGTATGAGGGATGGATGCTGAGCAGACAATGGCCTGGATTCAGGCTAGTTTAATAGGATAGGTAGGCATTAGTAGTAAGACGCTCGCAGCATCCAGGTTTGCCAAATCCAGTGTGCCAAATCCACTGTGTGGCACACTGGACAGTACATAGTGGTCGGTGGAGATAACTGGACTTTTTTTTACCACTTTTTGGGGAGACAAATAAGGTAGGCTTTGATGCTCTAACATTTTATATTGAATATGCATCAGTTGAAGCTGGATTTTGCACCAGTCTTTCATGATGTTTTTGTTTTTTGGATAAAACTTTTCTGTTTGAAAGCTTTTAACTGTGTTTGCTTGTGCTTGCTCTGTTGATATCAGTTGTTTTTTTCCCAGATTATAGTTGAACTTCACTTTAGTCATGCTGCCTCTGACCTCTCATTCTTCCTCAAAGACAAGGACAGCATCGGCCCTCGTTGGCTCGTCGCTCTCCTTCCCCTATTCCCCCGGTAAGCCTCGGATTCCCTCACTGCAAACATGGTCGTGATGAAGATGAAGTTCCCCTTTGAGAAAAGGGTGAAGCTAGCCCAGGGACTGTGGCTCCTGTCCTGGTGTGCCACAGTTGCTGGGGCTATCACCTTCACCCTGGGGTGCATCCTTAAGACGGAGCTCCGCAGGAGGGCAGAGGTAGGTTTTGTTGTTTTAGAAATATTTTTTTTAACATGAAACTTCTAAACAGTTTACACCAGGTGTAATTTCAGTAATGTGTATGTATATGGCACTGTGAGCAGTCTAACTGTGTTTGTACAGGGAGAGAATCATAAGGCGACTTGCTTTTGGTCTGATTGTACTTGTGACACATAATACAAAAACCTCTGTGATGCCATTCAGTTGATTACACACCAATGTGCTGATTTGCATGAATCACACACCTGACAGATGGCATTTGTGCCTGTGAGACTACAGGTACAATCATTTTCTGTGAAAACACGAAAATGGTAAATGTGTCTTGAAAGGACAAATCAAAGAAATGTCCTTGTTGTAGACCAACAAGAGGTAAATACACCTGTGACCCACTTTGGGTCCTGAGTCGTCATATAATAAACCGGGCTTTGTCAGTCCTAATCAGCCTAATCCCTACTCACGAAGGCCATCATTAAAACTTTACATTAATATCAAAATAACATAGTTTTGATCTTATTTGGATGTATTTATTCTGACCTTTAAATCTGTAGTATACTTAAGTTATTGGCAGCGTGAACAACATCATTTGACCAAGTAATGTCGCCTTAAAAAAACTTTCAAACATCCATCTTTATTGCACATAAACGAAACCCTTTAGATGCATACATTGTAGTTGTTGATCCTGCGAGACAAATTTGTACCGGGTGACAGAATAAAATGTGCAGCTGCAGTTACTGCGCTGTCGGTGCCCTTGATCAACACAGCTGAGCCCTAACGGCTCTGAGTGAGCTGCTCAGCGCTCATTAAACTCTGAGACGAATATTTGTGACTGACTGCAATGCAGATTATGAAAATGATTGCAGTGCATTTTGATACATCTCCTTTATGAATAAAGGTTTAACTATACACACACACACACACGTTAAACCCTAAAATTTAACATTGTAAAGTCATACGGAAATGATTGTACGTAGTAAAATGAGGTAAAGAAGTTCATCATTTGGACCTATTCATTTGTAATTGCAGCAGTGTCTGGATGTTTTGTCATCACCAGCAGCATAGGAAAATGACTGTTATTTAGTTATTTGTGAGTGTTTGAAAATGAATAGCCTGATAGCCACATATTTACTACCAGTTATTATGGGTTTAATACAACATATTTTTTCATAAATTTGTTTAAAAATAATGCATAAATTCTGTTCTGATTTAGGGTTTCCTTCCAGCAAATTAATATTTGATAATAATGACATTATTGTGATTTCTTACAGGTAATGGATAACTCGGACATACATGTTGTGCCCAACACCCTCATGATTGTTGGCCTGGCCTCGTTGGGTATCAACTACTTTGCTTCAAAGATCTGTCAGGATGCTCTGGATGCCGGGCGATTCCCTCGCTGGAAGAACATGCTGAAGCCCTATTTTGCTGTCTCTTGTTTCTTCACTGTCCTCATGCTGCTAGCTGTCATCATGAGCTATGCCATGAAGGGCAGTCTGGAGTCTTCTCTGAAGATTGGCCTGAGGAACGGCATCCGCTTCTACAAGGACACAGACACCCCTGGCCGCTGCTTTCAGAAACAGAACATCGATCGCTTGCAGATGGAGTTTCAGTGTTGTGGGAACAATGACTTCAGGGACTGGTTTGAGGTGCAGTGGATCAGCAACCGCTACCTTGATTTCAGCTCCAAGGAAGTGAAAGAGTAAGTTGTGTAGAGAGTGGACTGGGGTATGAAAAGCATAATTTAACTGTATCTGTATTTTATCAGAAACATATCTTTCCCTCATTTTTCTTATCTTAGTCGCATCAAGAGCAACGTGGACGGTCGTTACTTGGTAGATGGAGTCCCGTTCAGTTGCTGCAACCCCGGCTCTCCGCGACCATGCATCCAGTACCAGCTTACCAACAACTCAGCTCACTATAACTATGACTACCAAACCGAGGAGCTCAACATCTTCCTCCGAGGCTGCAGAGAGGCTCTGGTTCACTACTACATGGGCCTCATGAACACCATTGGGGCTGGAGTACTGTCTGTCTTTCTCTTACAGGTATATGACAAGAAGAATAACCGTAGTTTTACAGTGGAAACCTTGTGCAGTCATTGTAATTAAAAGTTTTAACAATGCATTTTCCTAAACTAAAAAAAGGGTATAAAATATATAATACATTAAACGAAAAACAAATACTATAAACAAGATAGACAAAAAATGTATTAATAAATAATAATAAATAAACTATTTACATATACACACAGTGTGTGTGTATAGCTCAGTTATACAATGTATACATTTAAGTAAATTATATCAAATTAAATGCTTCAGGCTCTGAGTAACTGTGACACCATTTCTCACTATTTTTACAAATAAAAAAATTTAACGATTAATTGAGAAAATAATCAGAAGATCAAACCATAATTTAAAAAATCAGTGGTTTTAGGCAGAGTTATAATTTAAAATTTTAATTTCTAAGATTCCTGACCTGACATCATTAGATTGCTTATTTAGAGTCTAATGTGCACAATTAATGCAATAAATAACCTCCTCCCTCATTTCTCCACCTTCCTCCCTTCAGGCCTCTGTGCTGGTGAGCTTGCGGTTCCTGCAGACCTCCATGGAGGCAGTGGCAGGGAATGAAAACACAGAGATTGAGACAGAAGGTTACCTGCTGGAGAAATCAGTGAAAGACACCATCATGGAGTACCTCGACCCTGTCCTGAAGTTCCTCCTGATTAAAAACCAGGTGGAGGAGGGCGAATCCTCTGCAGCCCCAGGAGCCACCGCCTAAACTAAAGCTCATGTACACACATGTAAATATTTTTACAACGAAAAGGCAACTAACAACTTGTAATTAATGTTTGAATTTGAAAAAAGAACATTCATCACAAATTTCATTGAATTTCACCAATATAGGGATAGTGTTTTTTATTGTAAGATAACCACCAAAGGTGAAGTAGATGGTAACTGTATTTCTGTACATTCCTGTTCAAACTCCATATCAGAAATGATTCCCCCATTGATTTTTTATTTTATTTCTTTTTCTTTTTTTTCTTTTTCTTTTTTTTTTTTATAGTAAGCCCTTTATTCTTACATTTATTAACGGTTACATAAACACTCAAAGTCACTTCATTGCTTTGGATTGTGATGTGCATTGCTAATTGCATTGTCACATGCCCAAGGCAGCAAAACAATCACTGGGAAAACAGTAATAGACAAGGTAGTCTACAAAAATAATGTTTTGGTTTTAAAAAAACAAGGATGTAAAGCTGATAGTAGAGAGACACAATGAGAGCACAAAGGTCTGTTGCGCAACAGGACCATGACACAACCAAATAAAACAGATGACTTATTAAAGCTAAGGTTACTAATTGCCTTATGGAGTGGAGTCACTTATTGATGCTTCTTTTTCTTATGACATGCAGACAGAATAATGCTCAGCATGTCAGATGTCACCCTCCATAATAAGACAGGTGCTCTAAGTTATTAATATCTCCCCGCCCCTCTTCTCCCTGTCAGTGAAAGGGATATTAATGGATTATGAAGATTAATATAAGCTATGCCCATTGCAGCCATCAATTGTGTCCTCTGTTCTGACACCTTTAATAAAGCTTTTAATCCTATTTGTTAATACTCAACCTGCTGACCTGGCAGGTAGGCACCTGCGTCAGGTGAATACAAAATGCAAAGTAAACTATGCCATGGCTTTGTTTGCTTGTGGAAAAAAAATGTATTGAGTTAGAAATTTTACATTTTTGATGGAAGTTGTGTGCTTTAACCCCATCCCTGAGCTATTCATTCAGATCAAAAGAAACATTTTGGAAAATAAATATCTAAAAATATTGGCAAATTTCTGGGATCTATTTGTAATATCAGCCCATGTAAATTATTGTATTAAAGGTCCTTTTAAAAATATGGCTGTGTCTTGAATTTCTGCATGATGTTTTAACAGGTAATTTTTTATATTTCTGTCAACCTGGACCTGTAAATATGGCTTTAAAATTACCATTAAAATGATCCAGGACTCTGGATTGAGATCGTTACTGTAGTATATCAAAGGTTCACTTTAGAGCTTTTATTCCACAGAAGCAGGGTGTATTTATTATGAATGTATTATTCAAATCTAGGGTTTAACTTTAGCTGCAGACTGCTGTTTGTAACAACAAACTTGGTAATACAACACAATAAACAAAAAAGTTACAAGGCAATGTGACCTTGTGATAAAGAAGAGATTAAATAAAAGAAGACCTAACAAGCAGATTGCAAGTCACATTTATTATGGGATGTTCTTGTTTGTACAGAAGGAATTATTTCAAGTTTTAAAAAAGTATCAAATTGATGAATTGTCTGACAGAACAAACCCTGTGCACTATTTTCAGGGATAAAACTTGCACCTTGTTTGAAATTTATTTTGGTTAATGATAATTTTATGCCCAGACAATCAGCAAATTTCTAATACATTCTGTGAATTCCCTAACACTGAACATTTATTTACAGTCTTTGTACTAACAGGGATCAATACAATATGGCATTTTCTAGGTAGACAAATGCCTTTTTCTGATAAGAATTTATTATAGGTAAACATCTTTTCCAACTTGTTAAACAACGCACGGACAAGTAGGAGGCCCATTTCTGTATTTTAAAAAAAAACTATTATTTGAGTCTGCAAGATATATTTAATAATTCCAAATGTAGTATGCCTATTAAGGGATACTAAAGTAAGGGAATTTTTGTCATATATGCCCATCTGGGCATGAGATTAAGTGGAAATTTTAATAACTGTAGAAGTTTCAAAGACAGCTTTTTGATATTGCAATTACATCATAAGAGAGAAATACAGAAAACAAAATATCTGCCTGCGTGTTACTGACGTCATTACGTTGTAACGCGTCAGGGACGTCGATTCGCTCTGATACATTCAGTTCACTCTCGAGATCATACCTTTTGAACCTGTCTCGTTTGACTGCGTTGAAAATATTAACAGTCTGTAAATGTATGCTCTTTCAAATTATTTCCTGGCACCAGTTAAGAACATTTGCTTGTAGCTGCTATAATATCTACTTGCTTCATGATATCTCAGTAAGTGGTGTTTAAAATCTGCTGGAGGGATCCCGTCACACCCAGTGAAGAGCGGTTCAAAATGAACAAAACATTCGCCAACTCCCCACTCCCTAACTGTTGCAGCTGCCCGGAAAGCTAGTTTTAGACATCTGGCTAGCTGTAGCCGGGGGAGTAACCGCGAAAGGTTGATTAACTTGTGTTTTTAGCGACGTTATTAACAGAATTAGCCTTCCTGATCAGAGAAAAAGCAGCAAGTGGAGGGGCATTTTCCAAAACCGGCAGGTAGGTTGACAATAGAGACATTTTGTTCCTTGACTTGCTAGTATCAGTGTGTCAGACTGTTTGGGAAAACACCAAAAGGGAGCTAACTCGACCCCTTAAGTGACACAATCGTTATCAACTCATGCCTCGAGGTATTATTGTATCAAAAACTATCGCAGTAATATGTGTCGACAGTCTCAGTACGCCAATACCTCGGACAATCACTTCAACTGCCTTTTAGTTGGCTAACGAGATAACTTTAGCATCTTTGAACAGCTCCCTAAGATATTACAAGCATTGTTTGTATTTGTTTGGGTATGTCGTTAAAATGTTAGCTGGCTAACCCTAGCCCTTTTACAACGGGCCTCGGTGTTAAGCCGGCACGTTTGTATTTTTCCTCTCTATATTCAGGGTTTTTTTCCGTCGATGTTCGTAGCCGTATTAAAAAATATATGATTAAATGTTGGGGTCACAAGATGGGCTGGTTCAGCAGGGTGAGGTCAACTAAAGTCGTATGGGATGTTCTAATGCTAAGTTTTTTTCCTGACTAATACCAAATGGTGGCGCTGGTGTATAGTGAGACATGAGCTAATTCTTCCTGATTACTTGTTTGTTTGAAACGTGACTAAAGATGTTGGATGAGGTAGGATATGCGAGTAAGGAAAACCCCTCACTAATATGCCTCTTATTTATTTCAAGGTATGTGTGACTAATGTAGCATGAGCAACACATGTATCTCCACGATGATCCCAATTGTCCTCTGGACTACTTCCACTTCAAGATTACAGATTTTTTCCAGGCTTTGTATGTTTGTAATGTAAATTGCATTACGTTGGAGAGTCATTGAGGTGTGTGTGTGTGTGTGTGTGTGTGTGTGTGTGTGTGTTTACAAGTAGAAATGGAAGGAGACTGCAATTTTCTTCCAGAGTCATCAGATGATCACTCGCAAAGAGGAAGTGTTGCCTCTTCTGCAACACTTTCACGTGGTATGGTGCAGCAAATATTTTTGTAATTCGCCAGTGTTGATTCTCTTTGGCTATTTTGTGTTTTTTGGTTGTTTTTTATAATTTTTTATAATTTTTTTTGTCCACACAGCTCAAGATGTGCTAATATACCTCTGTGGTGACAGCGCAGTACACTTATCAGTAGAAGGGCTTGGCAGTATTTCTGTGCAGGAGTTGGGCCGCAGTGTCCGTGAGGCCCTACATATTCCTGATTCTGTGCAGGATGTTTTTGCCTTCTGGCTTTGTTCTCCACTGCTTGGTAAGAACTTTTTCCCACACTTTCTACACCCATAAATGAGCAGGATGTGAGGCAAGATGTGTGTGTAGTCTTGCAGATGCCTAATTTTTGGCCCTTATGCAGAACTAAACTGCTTGAATTAGGAATCAAATTTGTATGTTATAGAACAGGCTGAAAAGTATGTTTAATATCTATTCAGCTATTTTCAACAGGAATAATTTATTTGAAACATGCCCTGGAAAATTAATCACTTTTACTTTGAAAAGGCCATTTACTCTTCAACCCCCTGAACCCCAAGCAGTTGGTGCTCTAAATCTAATGAGCTGGCAGCCTGTTTCTGCTGTTCAGAACTGTCAGTCGTAATTCTTGTCAAGTGATTGTTTCAGCTGAGTCATTCATAGCTTCTTAATTTTTATTAGGTCAGCAGAATTTATTGTTCTTTTTGGGATCTGGTTAGGACAGACAGTAGAATACAGTGATTTTTATTAGTTGTCACTATTTAAGCTTAGATTTGGTTATTTTTCCTGATAGAAACCTTCATTACACATGATTCATCTAAAGACTGTGAGACAATTAAAAACTATGACAATTCTTTATAATTTTACATGTTCTGGTGAAGTATAAGTATGTTATTTTTTGATTGAAAACATGCATTTTAAATAATTTGGTACCTTTCTTTGATGTAAGCAGTTCCAGTATCACAACTGCAAATGGTGTAAGAATCAGAAGAAAAAAAGAATAATCTCACTGGGTAACATTTGCCTCTTCTTACACTTCAGAATTACAGTTAAAGGCAAGGCATCAACCGTACAAACTGTGTCGGCAGTGGCAGGACTTGCTGTATCGTTTCACTGAGGCCTCGGAGGAGGACATCTCACAAGGTGAGAGCTTAGTCTGCTATGGTTACCATGCATTGTGTAACTGAAAAGAAGTGCAACCAAAAAAACAACTATTATGGTTGCACAGCATTAAATTGTACCCACTAAACTGCATACAATATGTGTAAAGGAGAAGTCTGATGACTTGCCAACGGCACGTTTATGTCAGTTTTGGAGTACCAGTGTTATTGTAGTGCAAGAACATAAATTCTCTGGTTTCTTGCCTTAAGCTTGTTGCTCTCAGTAACCTGGTTTCAAAACACATTTGCTTTTATGCCAAGCACAGCCAGTTTCCTTTTCTGCAGCGGTTCCCTCTGGATTTGTAGCTTGCTGCTAAATTGTTGGTGCTTAGTAGCTCATACAGGGTAAAAGTGCTGTCAAGTGGAATAAGTAAATGGAAAGAAAGTGAGTTGGCATTACAAGCAATAAATACCTGTGGCTAAAAAGGATAATAGAAGCTGGAACATGTAGGAAGTCAAACATCAAATGAAACTGCTCAGAGAAAGAATACCTCACATTTGCAATTTCCAAGTACAACTATATAACCAAACAGTTGCCACATTTGTTTCGACAACATGAAATTTTCGTACAGCTTTGTTAGCATGTGGGAGATTTTCCCTCTTCAATCTTTCACATCATACTCTTTGTCCAAAATGTATTCTGAAATGGCAATATCTTTTATTTGTCCTATGTGAGCTTAAATTGAAGGTCTTTGTACTGAATGTTGTATGTAACAAAACATCTGCTGACACTTCTGCAAAGTGCATTGCAAAAACTTACCAAAACACAACAATGGCTTAATGCCAGTAGAACAAAAACTTCACACAATTGTTTTGTCAAATGCTGTTATGTATTTTTGTGGATTTCCACCCACAGTAAAGGACTATGAACCTAAACAGAGTGAGTTAGAGTATGGTAATCTGTGAGTGTCTCTATATCCTCACTCTTCCACTGTGGGTGGAAGGGCTAAATCCCCTCAGTGACAATTGGACAAACTGAAAATACAGATCTTCACCTTAACCCTAATGCGTTGTTATTCTCTGTTCCTTCCCTCAGATGAACCGTGTCTTCAATTCCGTCGGAACGTCTTTTATCCTAAATCTAAAGAGCTGCAGGTACCATTAACCATAATTCTGTGCAGAAACAATCATTAACTTTGGCTAGGAGTTGATTATTAAGAGATTGTTTTACATCACTGGGTACTCTACATTTAGTAAATCTCACATTATAGTCCAAGATGTCCTCTGAGCTAATTTTCCTGATAACTGTCATCGTCTTATTCCTGAGCAGATAGATGACAAAGATGTGCTGAGGCTTCTGTATGAGGAGGCCAGGGACAACATTCTCACAGGGCGATACCCCTGTGACCCCGAGCACTGGACAGCACTTGGAGCCCTTTCTTTTGCTCTTGATGAGGGCACTGGTCTTGATGAGCAACAATTCATTACCACTCTACGGTAAGTTGTAATGTTTTGATCAAATTCGAATGAGAATTAGAAGTTGTTTTTAAATGTTTTTCTTTTGTTGCATACTGTAGACAATGTTGACCCTAGAGCCCAGCTCATATGTTGTTTTTTCGACTGATACCAATTACCGTTGTGGTGGCTGATATAGTGAGTCTTGAGCTGGAATGAAAATAGAATTTTCTCTGTTGATGCACTGGATTGCGCACTGATTTGACTATGCAGAAGTACTCTGAAGGCTGCTTTCTGAAACAAAGGACTTTACTAAGAATAATAAACACTCTTCATTTTTATACCTAACATTGTCAATGAAATCTAGAAATTAAAACTTTGAAAAATAGCTAAATAAACATTAGCACTGACTGTATGCTTAGAAGATTAAACAGGAAAATAAAAAAGTAGCACAACTTGTAAAGCCAAAGCATTGTTTTCTTCATTATATATTATATTTTATATGTAGGAAAGACTGCATACTTCGTTTCCTGTTAGTTTTGTCAAAAGATGAGAGGATGCCTCTTTTCAGCCGAACATACGAGAACAACTTCGCCATCATAAAAAGAACAACCAACCTCATGTCCCTCAACCCACATATTCTAAAGGGCAGCTGGTAGATTGAGCAGCTTAAAGTACTTCGGCACAATCAGCAAAAACATGTTGCAAATTGCAGAAAATCCACAGGCATTGTGAAAAAAGGTCAGCGGTGCCTCTTATGATTTAAAGGGCTTCGAGTTTGTTATGTTTTTTTATTGCTTTTCAGTTAGTCACTTGTTAGTTTATAAGTGCCAAGAGGAATGCACAAAATGACATTTTGAATTGGTGATGGATGTAAGTCTTTTTTTATTTTTAAGGCCTTTTTAGACTTGATTTAGACCAACGAATTATTAATACCTGATAGCTACTATACACATCTGCACATATAACATTGCAAACCAGTAATGTAGTCTGTGAAGTCATTTATTTTAGCTGCTCACATGTTACAGTTCTGAATAGATACTTATTAAGAGAGTTGATAGTTGTCTGTGTGCAGTGTTTTATTCATGTCATAGTCTGTGTGTACTGTGTCCACTTCCCTCTCACTGTTCCGCAGCTTTACAAACTAAACAAATCTTTATTTATTTGGTGTTTCGTAATTATTTAGCTAAAAAAGACATTTGATGTTGGTGCTTTATCAACATGGAGATCAGGGCTTTACCTAAAAGTCACTTCTTGTTTTCTTCTAATCTTTCTCTGACCATGAAACTGAGCGTGATGTTCTTAGCTCTCCCAGCAAATAAATGAGGAAATGAGAGAAGACTCTCAGTTAATCTTATACACAAATATTATATGGTGTATGACAAAACGGTCAAATCAAATCCTCATATTAAAACTTGATTGGACTATTGTGAGAGGAACAACACAACTATAAGCTTGATTATCTCTATATCTGCTGATGGCATTGTTCTTAGTATTTTATTATCACTGGTTGCAGATTGCATTTTAGACAAAGTGGATCTTTTTAGAGATGTTGATGTAGGAATTTAAATTTTTGAAAAGTTTTTGAGACTGGATTTGCACAGATAAAATGCACTGAATGAGCATTGCAAACGATTCGTGTCTGCTTTACACAGAGAGAAGAAGCTGTCTTCTTTTCTGCCTCCACATGTTACCATGGGGAGTGGAGGTTTGCTCTCCACTCTGAGGGGAAAGTCGAGCCGTCAGACAGGGCTGGAGCAGAAGCTCTTGGAGGAATACAGAAAGATCAGCACATCTGCGGGGAACTCTCCTGAGCCCACACAGCACCTACACCAGTACCTCAACACATGTCACACTCTGCCTTATTATGGGTGAGAAGTTGTTTCACAAGCCATTTTGTACTTAATATGTTTCCACTAATGTGAGTTTAACTTCATAATATTCACCAAGCACAAGTAACTCCATATGTCTAAGTTTTAATAATATTAACTGCACATACAGGTCCGCATTCTTCTCTGGGGAGATTGACAAACCAGTGCAAGGGATTCTCCAAAGGGCCAAGCGCAAAGCTGTCAACGTTGGGATCTGCCTGGATGGAGTTTATGTGATGGATGTCAAAGAGAAAGTGAGCGCCACACTGTCATTTGATTCATAGATCTTTCTGATAAAAACACAGTGCATTGTTTCTTAACCTCTGTGTGTGCTAAATTAAATCATCATTAATGCTTTGAACACACTGCAGAAATGTTGAAAGCAGTTTTTTTCCACCTTATGAAACTAAACTGATTCCTCTGGTTGACCATATTTTCTTGCAGCATGTGCTGCTTGGCCTGCATTTCAATGAGCTTTCCTGGGACCACAGCTACCCGGAGGAGCAGGGAGACTCACACATTCTGTGGCTGGAGTTTGATGGAGATGAAGACGGCACTCCTGTCAACAAGTTGCTAAAGATCTACTCAAAACAGGTAAGAAACTAGAAAAACACTCACGCAGTTCTCCACCACATCTCCCCAGATGGTGTTGGGAAGTCTTTCTTCTGATTTTGGTGTATTCATGAATGAGACATAGAAAATGTGCTGCATTTTCAGTTCAGTGCTCCGTTTGAACAATAGCTTTTGTTTTAGCTTGAGTTTTGAGAAAGAAGAGTGTTGATGCAATACAAACTCAATTTATTCTGATTGTCCCTAGTCCTCATGAATGTCCAGAAAATTTATTTTGATGTTTTTAAGCTCCTGCTACACCCTGCCACCAAGTTTCAGACAAACGCACACAATGAAAACTAACCTCTTTTTGTGTCATATAAAGTATTTGTAAAATTGGATATAATTCACAAGTCATCTTGCATATTTATATTTAACACCTGTACTTACGATGAGACCAACCAGCATATGTAGTGTGGCCTCAGATTCATGGTCTAAGAACTGCAGAGTGTATTGTTGATTGGCCTTTTTTGGGTTGCACCTGTCATGGTTGACAACTGTGCCATTCCTGCTGTAGTGTGAACATCAATTTAAGAACATCTTGCTGCTGTGACAGATGTATTCCTTTTATGTGCCTCACTTCAAATGTTTTCAACAAGCAGCAGCCATCTCCAGAGACGAACTGCACCTGGTGTTTGTGAGCGCTGCAAGATCGAGTGCAGCTGCTAAGACCATTCGTTTGTGGAGGAGCAAAACACTCAGTTTTAGTACTGAAACCAAATAGGTTTTAAATATTTTTTATGTAATCACATATTTATCATATCATTCCTGTTCAATGATTGTTGGTTTGAAAAAACTCAGGCAGCAGATGGTGAAGAGCTGTTACATAATAAGGCAGTTACACATAATCTGTCCAGGCCCTAATCCAAGGCTGGCGTTGTGAAGCTTTATGCACTGGTTCCCATTCTTGGGGTCCCGCCCCCACTAGGGGATGCCAAAGATCCATTAAATTTGCATGACCTTCTTGATTGTAAGGGGTGTAAGACAAACTTTAAAGAAAATTAAGAATTTTCTTTTAATCCTAATTCATTAAATTGTTAACTGAAATCTAAATGAATTCTTAATTTTTAGGTTTGGATTTTTATTTAAGCAATATACTTGGCATCATTGTGCCTTTAAACTATCCTAAAGACCCAGGTAAAACAACCAAAGAGTTAACAGAAACCTGGCCCAGGAAAACAAAGAGCCTTATAAATATGGAAGATTGTTGAAATAAAAAAAGATAAACAAATGTAATCTTCATAATTTTATACAAACTCTTATTGATATCAGTTACCTCACAGGATAAGGTCACTTAAAGAATAAGGTTGGGAACCACTGCACTAACAGACAATTGACATGTAAACTCCAGCTGTTTATTATGTATACATTTAAGACTTAGACTTCATATTTTTCTTTTAAAACTAGGCAGAACTAATGAGCGGCTTCATTGAATTCTGTGTGGAGCTGAAGTCTGCGTCTGAGGGAGGAGCTGCAGCTGAAATGGACGGGGACATGAGTCTGTCTCAGCAACCTGTAGGTCAAGACGGCAGCAACAAGAATGGGCGCGGCGGACGGCGTGGGATGCTGCAGAGGCAAAACAGCGTTCTGTGCAGTCGGGTCCATTCACTTAACACAATCAGTTACGTGGATAATGGTGAGTCTAATGGCTAGTAGCTCATAGTCCAATTCTACTTTACTGGAGTCATTTTTCAACCTTTCTCCACTGCTGTCTTTTAGGAAAAGAAATCAAACGCTTGAAGCCAAAAAGAGCCGCATCCTTCTTCACCCGTCAGGCATCAGCAACCACGTACTCTGCCGTGCAAGTGACGGAGAGTCTGGAGCAGGGTTAAACTCACTGACCAGCTCTGCTGCACCTCTAAAAGACCAAACCGGAACATTTTACACTGAGATTTAAAGTAAAGACTTGATACAATCTTGAGACATTTAACTGATAATATATGAACATGCAAAGGACCAAGCGAGGGATCTAAGTGTGAGTGACAATATTTATCTTGTTGTGTATATAAAGAGAGTACAGTAATGTGAAAAACAAAAGGATCTTTTAACCGCCATGCTTCCGAGGTTAATCTGAAGTGGCTGTTCATTACATGGCCTTACATTAAGAATATATAGCATTCTCTGGGCACCATGTGAGGGACCTCCTTCATGAGACAAGCCTTAGAGAAATCCTCAGACACCCACTACAAGTGATGCCTGTATATCTTGTGACAGTTTTGACCTTTCTGCAGTGCTCTGGAGTTGAGTTTACCGTTAACATTCAAAAATGTTAAACCATCAGAGTATAAGTACTCCTTTACCTCTTTTTACTCTAATCTGGGCTGGAACATCAGGAACAATTCCTCCCCACTTAACTGTAAACACTTTTACAGGTTACCACAAACTCTTTACAGTCAGCATGACAAGCACTTTCAGGGGACAGTCTGAGGGCGGGTTCCCATGATTCTGCTTTTTCAAACTGCCAGTGCCTTGTTTTAATCAAAAGATGAAGAATCTTTAGATGAGTACTGGTAGAATTGTAGAGTGGTTGGTGTTACTGGTCATAGAGAGTCCGTATGGAAGCACACCTTCTGTGCTGCAGAAATTTCTTGTAAGTACATGCATTTTTGAGATTACAGAGAGCATAGGTAGCATATCCCACTTTTTAGAAATGTTTTGTGAGGTTTGTTTTTTGTAAAATCATAAGTAAATGCAGAACAAACATGTAAAACAACAGAATATATTTTACAACATCTAGTTGTAGAAACTACAATTACACATTCAAGGTATCAAATCGTAATTGGGGATCTTGAATAAATTTGCACCAATAAAACAATAAAATAAGAGTAAAAGCAACCCAATACAAGTAGAAAATAGGAAATAATTGTTTGAATCATTCAAAACCCTATTTTTTTTTTCACTGAATGTGAACATGTTACATTCAAAGTTTAACCTCCAACCGACACCATCAGTGACATCCTTTCACAGTTCTCAACTTGAATGTGAAAGCTGCTTGGTCAGAAATGATGCAATAGCAAACTTATGCAACTTCTGACACCAGAGACAAAAATATTTTCCTGTTTAGCCTTTATACATGCTATTCTAACATACTGACAGACACAAACAAATTCTAACTGCAAGCTACACAACTAAGTTCTGTTAAGCCATTTGATACTCACTGTCACTGACTGACTATTTGAAATAGGACAGGGAATACTATCATTGTAAAAAAAAAAAAAAACAAAAGAAAGAAAGAAAGAAAAAAGTGTCAGTCCTGTTGTTTTTTTGTTTTTTTTTGCATTTTTTATGGTTTGATTAATAAAAGAGTAGTTTTCTCAAACTGTTAAGGGACATATCTGCTTCAGTTTGTATGAAATGGTAAGCTAAATTTTCACTGGATTGTGTGCTCAGACCAACTTACCAATAACTTTCAACTATGCTGTTGGAATCTCTGTTTGTATGCCAAAGCAAGCCTCTCTAACGTGCTGCAACACAGTATGCTACCTTATCATACCAGGGCCAGACTCTGGTCTGTTGGAGTCCACTAGGGGTCCCTCTGAACTTCACCCTCATGCTAATACAGGCAGTCTGTCTTTGCTGTATATCTATGAAACAGGCTCACCTCACTGATGGCGATTTATCATACTGCCTTCCACTTGAACGTAGATTTGAGACATGGTCGCAGTGTTGATTCTTCCTGACACTTGGAGCATGCAAACTGAATGTTTGTACTTTTCTATGCTTTGATATGTTATATCAGCTACCGTCTGTAACCCAAACTGCAGCAGCAGTCCCATAAAAAATTGCTAACTTACACTATGCATGTCACATTCTAGAATAGGCATTCCACATCAGACTACACATCATGTGATACTGCACTATTAATACTAAAACACTGTTTATAAATCTGTTTTTGTATTGTTTGTTGGCTTTATGAGAGAATATTTTTATTTCATTTTCATATATATTTGTCAGTGTTCGTACACACGAATTAAGTGATGAAATGGGTCATTTAAAGCATTAAAACCTCAAGCAATCACTTTGCAGAAGTATCAAGTGCCTTTTTGTTTATACTGAGTTGGCATCCGAAAGACTGTTTTGGTGCTTAGAATCAAGGAAGGGGTGATTTTTGTTGTTGCTAAAGGTTTTTTGTTTTTTTTAATTGTCTTTTGTAATATAATTCCCACACTTTTTAGCTGAAAACCATGAATCTCATCTTTCCTAGCTGATGTGAGTGTATTGATATTCAAAATAACTACTGGTCTGCTGTTGAACAGTGTATTGTGGTTCCTCTTAATGAAATGGTCAGTTTGCCTTCATTGAATAAGTCTGATATATATACTGAAATGCTTTTAAAAAAAATAAAAATAAAAATCAAATGCAAAATGGACCCATCTCTTTTAAAATGTTTTTTTTAACACTACCTACTTGCACCCTTAATGCACTTAAGCCGTACTTAAATATGAACTGCCTCTCTAGACATTTTGTATGTTTGAGATCAAGATCAACTATGCTTTAAGCCAGATATCCTGTTGTAAATTATTTTCTCCATTAAGCTTAAGTATGTGAGAACTGGTCAGTTTAAGGCTGATGTTCATTAGAATAATGTTGTGTATTTAAAAATAGCTGGACAAACAGCTGAAAATTAAATACACTAAACAATTGTGTTGTTCCTCAATAGGAAAATGAAATGTGATCTATCCATCTATCTATCTATCTAT
>JAOWBC010000182.1:1693236-1715456 GCA_028566105.1 Hypoplectrus providencianus
ATCTATCTATCTATCTATAGCTATATATAGATATAACAGATTCCAAGATTCTTAACATGGTAGAATTTTGCTTTATTGTTCTTTTTTCATGACAGTTAAGTTAATTATATTTTTTTATCATATGCGAAAAATTAAGTTTCATGATTTATTTCTGACAATTCAGAAAATACCCCAAAACAATTTACATTCATATTAATCTCGTAAGTCCATGATACTTTATTTCGTCTCAAGTTTCAGTTTACTGCTGAATAGTATGTTAAGTGCAGTAATGTACTTCCGGGTTTCCTGAGCAGAAAATAAACGAGTAAGAGAATTCTCTTGACTGCAGTGACTCTTTGACGACGTAACACCGGATAGGCTACAAACCCGGAAACAGTGACGTTTCTAAGCTAGGACCTTTGGTGTATCAGGAAAAATATTACATTCTCCAAGTATTATTTTGAGAAGTCCCTTTATTCGGAGTAGACAGCTAAGCTACACCATTACCAGTCATTTTGTGGACAGAAGTTAACGTTTTCCGCCAGCTGTTGTAAGTTTTGCCCTGCCAGCTGGACGCACTTCAACATAGTTTTTCCTGTTTTCAATTCGTGCATCTATCAGCTGGCCGGCGGGCAGTATGGACGGTGAGGCGGACGGCTTGGTGGCGGTGTCGGAGGAGTCCGGCCCCGGCAGAAAGCGAAGGGTGCACGGTATGCTAAAGCTCTACTACGGCTTGAACGAGGAAGGAAAGGCCGCGGATCAGGCGGAGTCCCTGGATCCCTGCGACATCAACGGGCCGCATTTTGACCCCGAGCATTTCCTCAACAAGGTGAGTACCACTGCTGTCATATGAACTGTTTTCACTGTAACATAATTCCCATCTGCATTGAATACCGTTAACGCTGCGTAAGTATCAGTGTTACCTGACCACCAATCCGCAATAGCCATGCCATTAGCTGTAATGTGATACGTAAATCTTATGATGATAATATGAGAATGACTGGATGACTAGTTTGTCTGGGATGCACATGACCGTCACCAGCCGTCAGCTTACATTGGTGACACAGTAAAAAAAAAACAACAACCTTCCTCTGTTTTGCTTGGAAACATGAAAACCTGTGAAAAAATGCAGAGTAGTGATTTGAGATGACACAATAGCCTACTGTTACTTATTTTCTATACCACCCACTTTGATAGTTTTTTGTTGTTGTTGTTGTTGTTGTTGTTGACATTTAGAGACAATGCAGGCAATAAAAGTGTTTAGTAATATCTGTAATTTAGTTATATTTATTTCATGCATGCATTTTATTAGATGCCAGGGGGGGAAATGATACAGGCCATTGCCTGTGTTGCTCCCTAAAGATCAGCATCAGCCATTTATAAACCTGTGTTATTCAAACACTAATGGCGATTGATAATACTGATACTTCCTGCCAGTGGATGATGATTTAATATGGCTACTATATGAAAAACATTGCATTAAAGTGTAATGTTTTGTGCAACTGTGACCATAGTGTGTTTTTTGTCCAAATGCAGCTGAGAAGGGAGTGCTCTCTTGCAGAGCTGATGGACCAGGAGACCTGCATGGTCAAGCAGATCCGCTCTTTGGACAGTGACATGCAGACACTGGTATATGAAAACTACAACAAGTTCATATCTGCCACAGGTGAGAGAATATCTCGCTCACAATTAACTTATTGTTGACATCTTGTCAGATTTCACTTATTTGTGCATTTTCACATTTTTTTGCAGACACCATAAGGAAGATGAAGAATGATTTCAAAAAGATGGAGGATGAAATGGACTGCTTGTCTGCTAACATGGCCGCAATCACTGATTTCAGTGCTCGTATCAGCGGTACTCTTCAAGACCAGCATGCACAGATTACAAAACTCTCAGGTGAGTCCTAAACTGGCAGTTTGGTTTGTTTTGTTCAGTCACTTGTGGGAACATCCTGTTATTTTCACATTGTAACATGTTGTGTTCCGCCACAGGGGTTCACACTCTGCTAAGGAAGCTGCAGTTTCTCTTTGAACTGCCTGCTCGATTAAACAAGTGTCTGGAGCTGCAGGCATACGCTCAGGCAGTGAGATCCCACCGCCGCGCCCGCTGTGTGCTACAGCAGTACAGCCACCTGCCCTCCTTCAAGGGGATTCAGGATGACTGTCATGCCATCATGGACAAGCTTGCACAGGAGCTACGACAGAAGTTCAGGTTGGATTTTCCTGACCTGCATTAAAATATATAAATGGATAAAACATTTAAAGCTTTGCTCTGCAGTTTTATGGAAAAGGCAAAACAAATTGATAACAGCCAATTGGAAAGCCTTAATTTTTTAATGACACACGGTTGGTTATACTCTCCTGTCAAGGGCTAGACTTTCTAAAACCAAACAACTGAACCAAGAGGAGGTGCAGAAATCTAGGGTTGCAGACAATATCTCCTTTCTGCTTAACAAGGTTCCTAACTAAAAAAATAATGCAGAAATAATTTATTGGCCTCCATGATGAGAGCTGTTTAAATTCTCCAAATTTTAGGGAAGGAGCTTCACTGTTTCATTTCCTTTCTCTTTGAGCGCAGGAAACACTGGACTGTCCTTTACATCTGACATCCAGACAGCTACATTTAAAGCGATGCATCATTCAGTCTTTCATAATCAGCATATTAACTAAAACACAGAAGTGGTCTGATGTTTGGTCTGATAATGTTTTAATGTTTGAAACTGAAATTTGATATGTACAGTAGTACATTAGTAGAGCTACCACATAGTGCTTACATACATTTTTGTGTAATGGCTATTTATAAGGCTTTAATTCATAAGCAAATGTATTCACTGTGACTGTCATTTCCCTTCGCTTTTTCCCTTTTTTTTTTTCTTCAGTTTTCTATCTTATAAATACTTAGTGATGGGTTCTTGACCCAGTTGGTGGTGCATCCCACCACACAACAGCTTTGAGGCATTTCTCTGTTATTTGCTAGCAGAGCCAATTAACAAGAGGCACCTTCATGCCATTAAGTCAATGGGGAGCAATTTATTGTTTTCTCCTCACACGTAAATGTGCTCCGTCTCTGTAATGCCAATTTAAACAAAAACATTTGCCATAATGTTGTGGTTTTTTCACTGATTGTTTTGCTTGCCTTTTTGCAGTTTGAATTTAAAAATATTCAGAGAGATTTATTTAAATAAGTTTAATTTTTCTACCATTTCTCGTAGCTGAACCATCTGTACCTGTTTTGTTGTTACAGGGATGGTGGGACAAGTGCAAAAGATTTATCAGAGTGTGTGGAGCTGCTGCTACAGTTGGACGAGCCAGCGGAGGAGCTTTGTGATAAATTCCTGAGCCATGCTCGGTCTCGACTTGAGTCGGACCTCCAGGGTCTGGAGGCAGAGATAAGACCGTACCCGTGTGCGTCTGCCGTGAAAGATGCTTCTGCGCGCAGGTTGTCATCGACTGCAGCCGCTGGATCTCCAACTGATAACTCCCCTACATCGAGCTCTATCCCTTCTCCAACCTCAAACACTGACATCCTGGAATTCATTGACCGAGGCTGCAATGAATTTGTCAGCAGCTTATGTTTAGTAATAACCTCTTATCAAGAACTATTTATCAACCATGCTCAGACAGGGGAGCTAGCTTCCAAAAATATTCCTCAGATGGCAAATGGTAAATTGCATGCCTTTGTGGATGATCTGGCTGCTCGGTATTTTTCACTGGTGGAGCGGAGGATACAGGAGGAGAAAGGGGTCGGAGATAACTCCCTCCTGGTCCGAGCTCTCGACCGCTTCCACCGCAGACTTCAGGCCGTGGCTAAGCTGCTGCCGGGCTCTGCCGTGCCAAACCAAGGGACTGAGATTGTGATCCGTGCAGCCACAGAGCGAGTCAAGCAGTACCTCGCTGCCCTGCAGAGCTTCTACATGGACAGCCTGACAGATGTGAGGCAGGCCTTGGCGACCCCTCGGCTCTCCGTGGCCGGCGCTTCAGTGGCTGGAGGAGGAGCTCTTCTTGGGGGGCCGGCCTCCGGCAGAGATGCTCCGACCAGCCTGCCAGAGCTGCTCTCCTCCCTGTCAGCCTCCATTCTCAATCAGATTAAGTCTGTGTTGGCATCAGTGCATCTCTTCACAGCTAAGGACATTACGTTCTCCAACAAGCCGTACTTCAAGGTGAATAGGTTTTCTGTTTATTTGCCAGTTAACAGCGTGCCCCAGAAAATGGGTTTCTCATTTACCCCATAGTGAGAGTAACAGCTGCCTCTATCTGCCTTTTCCTCACAGGGTGAGTTCTGCAGCCAGGGTGTACGTGAGAGCCTGGTGGTGAGCTTTATAAAGTTTGTGTGCCAGTCTTCTCGCCAGTTTTGTGAGAGTGCAGGGGATAAGGGAGGTTCGACTCCTCCGGCCCTTCTGTTGCTGCTTTCTCGCCTCTGCTTAGACTATGAAACTTCTACAATCTCCTACATCCTCACTCTCACAGATGAACAGTTCCTTGTGCAGGTAAATGGCTTGTCACCGCAAAAATGCAGCAGCATGCAAAAAGTCATATAATGTTTTTTAATTAATTTTTAAGCCCCTTCAAATTGACATATTTCATTCCATACAGTAGCCTGATTCACTGCCATCCAAATACAGTTCTATAAATATTCTTTTTGTACTTTCTTAGCACCACAGTCCCGTAACACCTGTCACAACATTATGCACAGAAGCCAGAGAGGCTGCACAGAAGCTGCTGAACCATTATGTAAAGGTATGTTTAACTGCCAACATTCAGAGGGACATCAACAGCTGCATCATGTGAGAAAAATATGCAGTAACATTGTAATAACAAATCTACTTGGGACGAATAGATAAAGTTTACTCAGTTCTGTCTACTGCTACAATACAACAATGAGCTTGTTGAAATAGTCAAAAAGGCCATTATTTTCAACATTCTTCTATTGAACAAAATGAAACACAAAAAGAAGCAGTAACGCTCTATGTGTTTATGTCACAAGTTAACATTGCAGTGACTTAAGGAACAATATACTATGCAGCCACAACACGAAGGATGAAAATAACTATACTAAGAACATTTTCTCACAAATGTATTTTACTGGCAGGTTCAGGGTCTGATCATCTCCCAAATGTTGAGAAAGAGCGTTGAAACACGTGACTGGGTAAACACCATCGAGCCACGAAACGTCCGTGCTGTGATGAAACGGGTGGTGGAGGACACCACCTCAATTGATGTGCAGGTGACAGTTCATCAGTATTCTCATCTGATTTGTCCTTATTCTGCTTTTACCACCATGTATGAGTGGGCTGTGTTGTGAACCCCCTCTATTCCACCACAGGTTGGCCTGCTGTATGAAGAAGGTGTGAGGAAAGCACACAGCAGTGACTCCAGCAAAAGAACTTTCTCCGTCTACAGCAGCTCGAGGCAGCAAGCTCGCTATGCTGCCAGCTACACTCCAAGGTAAACAAGCTGCAAATAGATTTGTGATGTGTGGGGGAAAAAGTGCAGTTCTCTGGCAGTGTGTGTGTTATTTGGCCTAAAAGCAGCATTCTGATATTATTCATATTTTTCAACATAACAGACTTCCACTAAAGAAATTAACAAATGAAGGCTTTAATTAATTTGCTGAATGTTTCATCCTTTGTCTGATGTAATGCTTTATATCTACTCAACAAACATTTAGTCCTAGGTACCAAAGGTCTCTCTATTTAGTTTTCCAGATAGTAATCCCTCCCCTATTGGTGGGATTCTTAGCTGTTAGGCACAACTATGCAGGATTTAACCACTGCAACATCCTGAATCAGAAGCAGGAAAGAACCAATATGAATGCCACGTTAGTTTGGATTTAAGTCAGAAAGTCACACAATTACAGAAACAAACAGGTGTGGGCATTGGTGGACCAATACAAATAACTATAACTGAGAGTTATATGTACTGCTGGGGAAGCCTTTTTGCATTCTTGAAAGTTACCAGGCTTGATTGACAAAATAGAAATTTTACCTTGCAGAACAGGAGTTGCTGGTCTGACATAAACATCACCTTGTTCTGGTTTCTTTGTTTGCATTATTGTGCATCTTTTGGATCTGAACTTGTGTAATATCCACAGCAGTATAGTCTCTGTTGTGAAACACAACATCCAAACACAGCCGACATTTAAATAAGGCTGAGTTGGAGTTTCCTTTTCCAAAACCCAATACAGCTGGGCTTTAAACATGGCAGTTTTGTGCAGTGTGTCCTATGTCACAGAAAAACACCATCTATTATAAGCTGAACTCACCTGGATCCTCAGTGGAGTTGGCGCAAATAAAGTACCAGGTACTAGCCTCAGGTAGCTTGGTATGATACTGAGTGTAGAAGGCACACAGACAGACACAGCAGCTAATCTGTATTCACTCCTTCACTTTCACTGCAGGGGAGACAGTTGTTACTGAGTCAAGTTTAATCATAAAAATAAGGTCATTGTTCTACTTGTGGATTTCCTCAAGTGATTTGTCTCTTGTCTGCCTGCAGTGCTCCCATGGATACCAATCTGCTGAGCAACATACACAAGCTGTTTTCTGAGAGGATTGACATCTTCAGCTCTGTGGAGTTCAACAAGGTTGGTGCAGGTCTTGCTGTAGTAGTCCCTTCAGTGAAAACATCTCTCACAAACAAACCCTTCTCTGTCACAGGTCTCTGTGATGACTGGAATAATAAAGATCAGTTTAAAGACTTTCCTAGAGTGTGTCCGCCTGCGCACCTTTGGCCGTTACGGGCTGCAGCAGATCCAGGTTGACTGCCACTACCTGCAGATGTACCTGTGGCGGTTCGTCTCCGATGAGAATCTCGTGCATTTCCTGCTTGATGAGATAGTGGGCAGTTCCGCCCACCGCTGCCTGGATCCTGCCCCGATGGAGCAGAGTGTGATCGAAGTCATCTGTGAACGAGGTTAAAGCTCAATGTGCAGCAGAGCCAGATTGCAAACAAACTGAACTGCAATGTAATCTGGAGTTGTGTGTCCAAGTTTAAACACTCTCTTTTACATAATTACTGTTAAACATTTAATTTATTGATCCAGGTTCAAATTATACTGTAAATGGTATGAGGGTAACACTATTGCTACTGTAAAAATGTCAATTATTCTTCCAAAACGAAAGAAAATCAAATCACTCAATCAAAACACTTGCGATACAAAGTGCACATAAGCCTCCAGTACTGGAGCTTAATTTTACAATAGTCATTTACAAACCATGGAATATGAGAGCCCCCCCCCCCCCTCTGATCTCTGTCTCCATAAAAATATCTATGATAATCTATGATACAAACAAAACATCTTAACCCATGCCCCCCCTTGATGAAAACACAGTTTACGTGAATACAGAAAAGGTGTGTCCTGCAGAAATCTCATGTATTAATAAATTCTTTTAGGGCTTTTTTTTCCTAAAAAAATTAAATCTGAATGTCAGCTTATTATGTACAATGTCTAACACTAAAGTAAGTACACCAGACTTACTGTAACTCTTGCCTTCTGGTTAGTTGATTGACTGTTTTTTGTGCATGTCGCTCATGGATAAGCAGTACCTTTAGAAATGTGTATGTCTACAATAAACTTGTACCAATGTATGATTCCACATGTGCATCCCTTCATTTCTAGATGAGCCAGAAAAAAAAGATGTAACTGTAATTACCAGTGGTGGAAAAATTTTTGGCCCAGTATGTAGTGGAACGAAAGTAAAAAGTTACATAAATGGAAATAAAGTAGAACTAGTAAAGCCAAACTTAAGTACAGTACTTGAGTAAATGTATTTAGTAACATTCCTCCTCATTCAGCAGTAGACTGGTTTTATAAGTCCTTTTGAGTCCCAAGATGTAGTTCAGGTGTATTTCACAACGTCTGCCCACTGTCAGTGTCCTGCCTGTAGTTTGCACTGTCGCCACCTGATGAGCTCATTTGATTGGCTCAGCCCTCTTCTCTCCACCCTCTTCTGATGACCGCGGAGGGATCTGATTGGCTGACTTACTTTTCCGTGCTCTTCAACGTGTTTCTGGGGGCGTTTTCATCTGCAGTCTGTTGGATGGATGCATAAGTATATTACTACAATACCCCCTACTCCTCCATGCTTTACACCGGTAAGACACTGTATTTATTGTGCTACACGACCAACGGTGTTTTACTCTATTAATACGCTGTTTTTTTCCCAGGTAGAGCGGTTGTGTGTCTCGCGTTCAGGTCATTTTTAGCATCAGCATGTAATGAGACAGAAACTACACGGCCTTTGGTCTCACGTTTCATAGTAGAAATGTAGCTGCATGGACACACAGGTGCTAACAGCAGGGTGACCTGAACTTTGTCACGGCAGTCAAAGGCGGTTATAATAATATATCAGTAATCATACAAGACGAGCATTCAAAGCAACAACACGTTTTAATGATCTCACAGAATGTTGGAAAAAAGACCAGGTTTAAATAAATTGTCATACTTTGGGTAACATTGAAACATCACAGCTTCACCTTCTAAGCTACTGTTTTAATAGATTCTAAATCTTTATATATAAATATATTTAAATATTAACATGGCTCAAAGTTTCTCAGGTCCTCTATTAGTGTGAGGAATAAGAAGTCAAAGATTGGGCACTCTCATGGTGCCAAATATTCTGTATGGAATAAGTTTGTTATTTTTTATTGTTGTGTGGATAGGCAGCATTTTAATGCAGCTGGTTGTATGAAACTGCTTTGAAATATTTCATGACTTGTAGAGTGGTTGACATCTTCTTGACAGATGTTAATAAAATTAATTGCTGGAACAGTTTAGTAACTTTATGTAAATCCACTGTAGATTTGCTCAACAAAACTGAGAAGGTCTAATTAGTCACATTGATTAAAAACATGTGTGGCTTTTATTCTGTAATAGTACATCAGATTCTGCTGCATTTGGTGATCCTGTGTTTGGTCTGAAAACTCACTGCAGTCACTGCAGCTGTAAGAGAAATGAAGAGGAGTTAAAAAAAAAAAATCAATGTCAATGGTTTTACCAAAATAACAAGATTTTTAGCTCATGTTATTGAGTAAATTTCAACATCAACAGAAGGGTCTGTCACTTTTATTAATTAAGATTGTCCTCTTATTAGTGCTCTTGTTTTTTTTTTCCTTAAACGTCTTCATTTTTCTATATTGCTATCTATTTTTTTTTCTTTCTTTCACAGGAGCCTAAAAATGAAGACAAACAGCCAAGCACTCAAACATAGATCCTCACATGACACAGAGAGGGAATTTGGAGGAACCCTGGGTGAGTCACAGCAAGCCTGACCGCCTCACAATAAATCCACAGTTTCTGTTGAAAGGCATGGTCCAGATCTGGTGAACCTTAAAAAGCTGCATGAACAAAAGCAGTGTTTATGAGAGGAAAAAAATGAAGTCATGCAAAATGAATTAATACTATTTTATTATTTGTTAAAACTGGCATATTTGTTGTTTTGTGAAATTATCCTGCTTCCAAAATAGAAATAATAAGCCTGAAAAATCTGGATTAAAGATCACTAAGATCACAGCAGGAACTCCATCAACAAAAACTGTTGGCTCTAATTAGTAATCATCACAACCACCCAAGTTAGATATGTAGTCCCAAACATGACGTGAAATAAGACAACAAGTACATCACTGCTTTGTTCATGTGTGCAGCTCCTGCTGTGCTCTTAAAATTGTGCATCACTTCCAATCTGCTTAACACTTGTTTTTAAAGAAAACATGTTATAAACCTGACAGTTGAGATTTTTCTGCGAATGTAACAATACTGAAGGGAACCACGTGTTTTCTTGCACTCACACTGACAGCTTACCTAATTGTTTTGCTACTACACTAATTATTCACAGTTATCTCACATAATAATCCTGTGCATTGGATCTCTCACTGGGCTCCATTAATATGTTTTCTGTGCGGTGTTGCTTTGCCTCCGACTGCTGTTCAGTAATGTCAGCCAGGTTGTCGTCTCACTCCCATCTGTATTCCTCTCTCAGGTGCCATATGCATACCCATCTTTCTCCCGTTGACGGTGCTCTTCCTGATCTCTGTGAGTCGTTCTCCTGAGGCCAGTGTGCTCCAGTGGCCCCCGTCCCTCCCCTCCACTGACCAGCTGTGGGACCCTCTAGCCCTGGTGCTTCTGCTGGGCTGGATCACTCTGCATGCCCTCCTCTATGTGATGCCATTAGGAAAGGTATGATGGTTTATTTATCAGCCTGGCTCAAGGTTGAACTTGCATTTAAAGCAGCTATGGTGATAAACTGATAAACATGATAAAATGCCGTGTCTGGAACATGTTGTCAGGGCAAATTATATAACTTTAAAGTGATACTGCATATTTAAAACATGCTTTTTTTTTGCTTCGAACTGGTTTATATAACACTGCTGTTATTAAACCTGCAAATACTGGTGTTAATAGTTTCTTACTGAATTAATTAAAATGTTTTGATATTCCTACTAGTAAGATATAGTGATAATTTCAGTCATAGCATCATGGTGTGTTACATGCATTGTATAAACATGAATTTTTGATTTTTTTATATACCGTAACTGAACCCATGACTGTGTTTCAGTGATTAACAAATACAAAAGATATTAATTTTTTATGTCTTCAGATTAAAAATGAATGTATTCCTTTGCAGGTGTCTGAAGGATTAGTACTGAGGGATGGAACACGCCTCAAGTATCCCATAAATGGTATCTAAATGTTATTGATCCTTAAAAACAGAGTTGCATCAAAACATCTTATATGATTATTTAATATAATTATGTTAAAGGCACAGTTTTAATGTTATTCTGCAATGAATAGCTTTGTTTGTACTCTGAGTGATACTGATGATATTGTTCAATATGATAGTACTAAAATTATCTTAGGAAAGCTGTAATATTTAACAGTTAAGCTTTTTAGTTGTTGTTGTTTTTTTTACATATGCAATGCTTCATTCCTGCTGTGACCGTTTTTTATTTGTGTATCTTTTAGTTTGACCTCTACACTTTACATACTTTCACAATCTGAAGTTCCATCTCTTCCAACTTTTACTTTTTTTTTTTTCAATTCCAGCCTGTCTCAGTCTGCTTATCTTTTCTCCCCGGGCAACAACATTTGTCTTTGTTTGTCTCTCTCCCTCAGGTTTTCATGGCCTGTGCATCAGCAGTGTGTTGCTGATGTTGTTCGTGGGGCTCGGGGCTCCTCTGGGGTATCTGTTTGAGCTGCTGGTGCCTCTGGCAGTGTGTGCAGTAGCCGTGTCATTCCTGTTCTCCGTCTACCTCTACATCCGCTCCTTCTGGGTTCCATCTCATGCCCTTGCTTTGGGGGGCAACACAGGTAAGAGTAAAGGTTCATCCTTTAAAGGAACAATCCATCTTAAAATACTATTTTAAAACTGTTACTGTTGTTATGTGCTGCGTATTTGTAGGCCTGTTTTATTGTTTGGTGGAGGATTTTGTGGTATTCCTGTGGGTAATTATCTAACGGCCAAGCTCTTCAGGAGCCTGCAGGCATCAAGTGAACAGTCTTTGGAATAAGCTGACCCCGGTACACCGGCTACGCTTTGCTCTGCTGCATCTGAAGGCAGAAACATGAGAGCAACCAGTATTGTGATTCAGCTGGTGCTCGCTGATGGTTGCGTTCATCCCCGTTTGTGAAAAGAGAAAATGAACAAGGCTGCAACAACATGTTGTATCCAGTGCCCTGCTGTAAAGTCAAAGTCCTTCAGTTCATTTGAAATCAGTTTCGTAAACATGCCTGTTAGGCACATGCATTTGTAAGTAGATAAATGAAGCCAGTGGCTGAAGAGATGGATGGTAACAGGATACAGCTCAACACATTCTTATCCGGTTAAGATCTATATGATGGTAAGAGCTAATAAAAAGATGCTAGTTTGCATGACTGTGTGTTAAATTAACATTGGTGAACATCTGCTAAACATTATTATGTTCGCATTTTCATCTTGAGTATTTTTTTGTAATGTGAAACAAGAAGCTCTCGGTGCTCTATTAGTATTCCTCTGTCAGTGTGTTTGTATAAACAGCCAGGAGCAACTGGAAGCAACAAAGTCTTGCTCTTATTCTGGGTGCTGTTCAAAGATAAAATAATGTCTGTTCCATTTAAGTTAAGTTTAGTTAAGTTAAACTGTGTAAAAGTGGACCTTTTCAATTCACTCATCTGAATGCAACGCAGTTAGTGCAGTCCCTCCTGTGACATGGTGATGTGACGTGAAAAGGCATACTGTCTCTTCATTTTGGCGAATGAATTGTCTTCTTTGACAAAATAATCTCTTATTGCCTGACATGATGCACATTATGTATTGGCTTCATAAACCTTACACATGTAGACACTGAACACAGAATTACTTTACTTTATTTCTTTAATGCCTTGTCCTTCTTTTGCATCTAGGAAATCCCCTGTATGACTTCTTCATCGGTCGGGAGTTAAACCCCCGGATTGGAAACTTCGACCTTAAATATTTCTGTGAGCTCAGACCGGGTCTGATTGGCTGGGTGAGTTGACCTGCAGTTTACTTTAAAATCCTCACTTTTAAAAGCCAAACACTCACAAAAAATGTCTGTTACAGAGGATTATGTTGTTATATATTCATGTATACTGTGCCCTATTTTGAGGTCAGAAACTGCCTCTAATCAGGCGTAAAGAGCTGTTTGTGTGAACATTTTTACCAAACTCTGGAGGAGATCAAGTTCAGGTTTTGAGCACTTTATTTTCACAAGGAGCATGAACTTCATGCAGACAATCAATGATGCTCAGACGGCCGTTTTCAAAGATGGATTTTGATATTATGGTTAACAATTTACTTCATAAAAATTACAAGAGGACGTTACAAAAAGGATTTTTAGGTGCTTTCTGTCCCATCTTTCCCATTGCAGGCTGGTACAAAAAAAATATGTGTAGTAGGAAATACTTCACAAATTTTAGTGCGATTGTAAAGAATAATGATTCAGTGCAATAGCACATACTGGTAATTTAAATTTTTCTATCACTGTTACAAAAGACAAATAGATAAACAAATGAAGTAATTACAATTTATATTGGAAAATGACGATTGAAATTAAAATGAAATGAGTAAATTCTGAAAAATAAAATCATATAGGCTAGTTCGATGATGCACATACTAACACAGTATGGAAATTGCATTGTTCCAGTATTGACTTAAAATGTAACATTGAAAATCTGAAATATTGGTGTCAAAATAATAGTACAATTATGTTAATATAAACAGTGGAGATAATCCAGTGTTTCCTAAATCATCCCTGTGTCTCTGTGCTCTTGCATTGTGAGGTGAGGTAATTATCGGTAGACATTTGCCAAAAAAGACAGATCACACAATAACCAAAGACAAATTTGAATGATTGATAGAAATTGATCATGACATGTCAAGAATACTGCTGGAAAAGCAAAAAACTTCCGTTACCCTTGACTTTATTTGTAAGCTGAACTAATGTGAATACTCAAAGCGGCCACTTGTATAAACTTTAATTAAAGCTGATGGGACCTCTTGTTGGAGTGCCCAGTGTGACCAACAGGGGGCGATGTTGCTCTTCTCTGATCTTCCAAGAGAATTTGCACTTTGAAACATTCAGTGCAAGAAACTTTTCTCCCGGGTGACCTGACACAGTGAGACATTTGTTTGAGGGCAGGCGTCATTATCTGTGTCTGAGTCATCGAACCAAATGAGACAAAATATGGAAATGCCAGTGAGATAATAAGATTACAACGAGGGTCTGTTTATCTTCCCGAGTCACAAAAACAACATAAAGACAGTTAAAGGATCGGGTTACACTGGAAGTTATCCATGTAATGGTTATTTACGTTTTTTTCCTCTGTATTTACAGTAGAAACAGTAAAACCTTTGCACATCTGAATGTTCTGAAGCCAGGTGCGTAGGAGCGGACAGAAAAAGCTCCCACCAGCTGGCTACAGACAGTGTGTGGGAGATTTCTGCTTCCTGTTGAATGTATGAACTATGTTTCAACATCTTACAATTGTTTTAAATGTCATTTTATGGGCTGAGATAACTTAATGATTGAATTGGTTTTGGACATATGAAGAGTTTATTGTTATGGTTCCATGCCACCTTATAAACAGTGAAGGAATGTTTACATGGATAACATTTATTATCCCTGCATGTGTTGGACCTGTCGGTGAAAGATATGTCATTACACGCTACACACTGCATGTTGGTCAGAGGCTTAAAGAAACTTGTCTTTATTTAAATTAAATGCAAAATAATATTTCACAATATAAACATGCAGGATAAAACATAACTGGTTTTATTTGAGCTTATCATGAAATACAGTGAGTTACCGCTCTGTTCTCACCTCAATTTCGAATCCTGGCATAAAGAAACTTTTTGGCTCCAACCAAGCCAAATAAATGTAAAGTCAATCTGAAGAGCATCAAAACTAATTAAATAACTTTTCTTCTGGTTGTCATTGGTCTTTGGTGAATTTCTCTGGCAAGTTTTATCTTTTTGGGTGTTTAAGTCTATTTATTATCTGCCCTAGCTTTTCCAAGTTTTTGTACTTGTGTATGGTAGCAGCAAGCTCCATAATGATGTAAAATATTGTATTTTTTTGACAATTTTATTTGATTGTGCAGCTATACCTAATAAAGCGACCAGTGTGCGTAATTGCTAATCTAACTGTTGCAGTTTTGTGTCACTGATTATTTTTTCCAATGACCACATAGTTAATTCTTCTATCACGAGGGTGTTAATCAATATTCACTCCACCTGTTTTTCTCCCAGGTGGTCATTAACCTTGGCATGCTGATGAAGGAGGTGGAGCTCCGTGGCTCCCCCTCACTTGCCATGATTCTGGTCAACAGTTTCCAGCTGCTGTATGTGGCCGACGCTCTGTGGAACGAGGTGAGGGCTCCACAGAGGCACAGATCAACGCTATGTTGGGCACTGTAGATCCTTATGACATGCATTCATTCTCATTTTTGTCCTTCAGAGAGATTTCACTGTTGTTTCATAACAGGAAGCTGTTCTGACCACCATGGACATTGTGCATGATGGTTTTGGCTTCATGCTGGTCTTTGGGGACCTGGCCTGGGTTCCCTTCACATACGGTCTGCAGGCAGCCTTCCTGGTTGTGCACCCACAGACTCTGAGTTCACTCGGGGCAGCAACTATAATAGCACTGAATGGTAATGGTGTGAGCTGTAATATGTTGTGTGCCCTGGTTTAAGATGGCCATGTAAATCTTTTTTTCTTTGCTATCAGGTATTGGATATTATATTTTCAGAAAATCCAACTCACAGAAGAACCAGTTCAGAAGAGACCCTTCACATCCAAGTGTAGCAAGTCAGTCAATTCCTTCATGAATCAGTACACCACATCTTATTTCTCATCATGTGTCTTAACTCGTGCTGTATGTACTGGAATGATTGTGTGTTTGTCTCTGAAGTGACTTGCACTTCCTGCACTCAGATGCTACATTTTTCTCTGCAGGACTAGAGACCATCGCCACAGCAACAGGGAAACGGCTGCTGGTGTCTGGTTGGTGGGGTCTTGTTCGTCATCCCAATTACCTCGGCGACCTCCTCATGGCCCTGGCGTGGTCCCTGCCATGTGGTATGACAGTTTAAAAGCCTCCGCGAGACTCATTTTTGTGCATGCCACACTGAGGAATCAAGATGACTTTGAGCTTTTATTAGAAAATAAATGTGGGTGAAGTCATTGACGACAGTTAGAAGTCAAGTTGTCCAGGCATATTATTTGAAAATTTTAAATAGATGCGTTGTTTTTTTTATAACAATTCGTTATGCAAAATGGCCCCACTCAGGCTTTATTTATATCCTAAATATACAATTATTTTTTGTATTAACGCATTTATGTTAGCAGGATTTTAATTATGTAAAGATTTTAACTAATATACTGTTATGAGGTTTAATTAAGAAAAAAAGGTTTGGTCTGGTTTGTTTTTTATGTTGAACTTTGACCTGAAAAGGAACCAAAGCCAGCAGCTTAATGTAGTGTAAAAAGTATACATCTGCATAAAATGGAAATACTCTGTTAAAGTACAGTTAGCTCAAAATTGTGCTTAAGTACAGTACTTGAGTAAATGCATTCCAACTCTGACCTCGATGAAGCTGATAATGTTCAGATTTTGCTGAGACTGTCAGAGAAGTTGATTTTTTAATTGTTCAGTTTTCAACTAAAGACTATATCACTGCAAATAGTCAAAACACAAGCACATTGAGAAGCATCTCCACGGACTAAACAACACATGTGCTGCATTTAGAAAACAATAACCCAACACTTAACACGTATCCGCAGCAATAAAACCTGACACCACAAAAAGTATCGTATTCCCTTCCTGTCCTTATGAGATAATTACACTGTTTGCAACTGATGCAGAAGCAAATAAAGGCAACAACAATGTGTTTTCTTTGTTCCTCTGTAAGCTGCCTTATGTTGGCTCCAAAGCTCACTTCCTAAAATGGTGGCTGTCAGACTTTTGTTACAGCTGACACATTCTGCTCATTGCTATTCAAACTTTATGTGACTCATCGCGTAGCTGCCTTTGTAATTGAGATGCACTGTAGTTTCTGCCTTAATTGCTGCTGTAAAAGTCACAAACAGCTAAATTATGCACTCAAAAAAAAAGCAAGTCATGACAGCATATCCCCGCCATTTGAAAGCAGCACTGACAAAGAGAAACAGTGGTCACATTCAGACCCTGACTGAAAGACAAAAAAGGTATTTTCTGAAAAACACTCTGAATCACAGCCACATTATAAGCTTAATCAAACTGGTATTCACTGCTGGGCTTTTGTGTGATTTAGACTGAGAAGAAAGTACAGTGTTCTGCAGAGGAGGATGTACTCTTGATTACAGCTTCTTTCATGTCATTTAAATCCTGACGATGAGCCTCATGCAAGAACAATTTCATTTTCTTACCTTATTATTTTCAGTTTATACTTGATTTTGTACCTAAAATCGCTAAAAAGTAGTGAAATATACAATCCTTTAGTGAAAAACTGACTCCTTTAAGAGGTCTGGACCTCCCATAAAATGTATTTGTGCCTAAGAAAAAGAAGAATGTAAGAAAATGTGTTAATCTGGCAAGATCTCTGTCAGTTTTACTCTTTTTTGATGATCATTTTATATCAGAAATGCCATCTGTGAATAAGAAAGAAATCTAATTTGATGTAATGTTGCCCTGTTTCCTCTGTCCTATGGTCTCTCTAGGTTTCTCACATCTTCTGCCTTACTTCTACGTCATTTATTTCACTGTTTTGCTGATTCACCGAGAGGCCCGTGATGAGAGACAGTGCCGGGCCAAATACGGGTTAGCGTGGGACACCTACTGTCGGCGTGTCCCCTACAGGATCTTCCCTTATATCTACTGAACAGGACAGCAGATGGCTGGAACAGGACCAAAAAAAATGTGTCACAATATCCTTCTGACTCTTCAGACAAACTGGGCAATGATTTGAGAAGTGATACATTTTCTGTGACACAGACCACCAATAATATTCTGGTGCTGCGACTGGGAATCTGCAGGGAACTCACAAGTTGTACCAGCCTTGATTCGTGAGGCTACAGTTTAATTGCATCTGTTCAGCGGTACAATTTCTAATCTATTGAATTTTGACTTTAAAGCCTAAAAGTAAAGATAAAAGTAAATGCTGCCTGCACAGACGTCTCTAAACCAGCTAATGCATTCCAGTGCACATTTAAAGCTGCAGTAACTTTAAAAAAATGGCCTGCTTTTATCAAGGCCGGTCAATGTTATTCTTTTCTCATAAAAAATTAGCTATGTCTTTGTAAAATTGAGGGGAAAACATTGTATTCTAGTGAGGAAATATGATCCCAGAAAAATAACAATTAAAAAGCATTCCCATAAACAGTGCCTTTTTAATCAGGCCTGGGTAGCAGCATTTTTATTATTTTATAACAATGGTTTCCTTTTTTTAAGTGTGTGTATTCACAAAATGCATTTAAATAAAAGTGTAAAATACAAAATCCTGTAGTTAATCATTTATCTTAACTGCACTCATTAGACAGTGAATATCTCTAAGGTTATTGTGAAAACACAACACTGTGTTAATATTGTGTTGCATAAGGATTGTTATTGTGCCTTTTCAAGCCTGTGATAGCTGTGTCACATTTCATAACCCTCACCAAACTTTTATCATCATCCCATTTAAATGCATTCTCTGCAGCGATCAAGCCTTAATGGCGGACGTTCTCCGAGACGTTCTTTTTCTGTCTGGCTTTGAATACACTCTGTTCCAAATTAGTCTAAAGGAACAAAAAGTATACAGGCTACATTAGAGCAGGTAAATGCAGTCGGAGGCTCCTGATAAATGGCCTCAATCATCATTAAAGCAGTGCTCCTCTCTGAAGCCTTGAATCAGAGCAGGTTGATTCACTGTGGAGGTGGCAGGTGGTCGCGTTGTTAATGGTGCGTCACCTTCAGAAAAGTTTTTTGAATAGGCTCTTCCTGAGTAGTAAATCTTCCATGATGGTCTTTCATTATAGCCAGCCACAAGTGGAGTTTGTCTCTTTGTTGCCCCCTTTTAAACAGATCCAGACCCGTATTCTTTTAACTAGCAATGCAATAACGCAATTAGCCCTTTTTCCACTGCATGTACGTTGCACGTTATACTTCCCTCACGTTGCACTGAGGTGTGTGCATACAGATTACAGCTCTCTGCTGAAGCACACCTTCATTTTCACCTTTGAAGCCCATCTGTGGTACAGCTGGCCTCTGGCTTTGCCTACACAGCACTCAAGCTATTTTGTGTTGTTTTTCATACGCTAAGTGCTAATTAGGAATGTGCTTATATAATGTCGGGGTTGTAGAAAGGGTGGCAGGATTCGTGCTGAATTAATACATCATATTCTAGGATTTGTGAATATGTGTGTGTGTGTGTATATATATATATATATATACACACACACACACACTGTATGCTTATCTTTTCTCTGATCATGTTTCACTTGAAAAGGTATGACATGCAGTCATGTCTGCCAATAGCAAATTACATTCACTTTTTGTAGCAAAAAAGTTTTTGTGTAATTGTACCTTAAGGCAAATATTGTATGTCTGACTGCACAATATTCATCAAATACAGCTATAGATAGTAGTTACTTCTCCAATATAAGATTAAGATTTAGTTTGTTCAAGTTCAAAGATCTGGGAACCTCTGGAATGTCATATAAAGAGGTTCAAATCAAGTCTAATCTAAAATCTAATGTTTAATATAAAATGTCAGTGCAGGACAATTTTCTGTTATTTTTGAATGCTTGACTTTAATTATAATTCATAGTTTTACACCGCTGTTTTGGTGTTTGTTCTCAGTCCTCCTTTCACTGATGATCATAACACACAATCCTCTGATATTATTTGTTCATTATTGCCAATCTAAATTTTCTTTCAATCAGTTAAATGTGTCGACCTTCTGCTCATAAGAAGTTGTAAAGATCTTTCAGGTGTTAAACCATAATTAATTTTACAGGAGTCTGTCACGGGTAAAATTAGACTCTGTCCTTACTAAGAGCAAAGACCAGTACGGCAGAAACCTCATAAAATATAAAAGTGTCCGGGCCTCATTCATAAAGAATAGACTGTGATTTGATGTGTGAATTAAATGTTAAAATGAGTGGATAGCAGACCTGTCTGATGAGACCTTCACACTCCTTAAATTAGCCTCCAAAGTGCGTCAGGAATTCAACCAGATATTAAAAAACCTTCATGATTATGACCTGTGGCCTTAATAGTTCAAAAACAGCAGCATGGTTGGGAGCAATACCGTTTTTTAGTTTAGTTTATAGATCACAGCACTAAAAATTATTTTAAATTTTAACAAATACACATTTTGAAGGACAAATTCTGTAATTTGTTTTTCAGCCAGTATAATTTGACAAATGAAATGTCATAAATAAAGTAATTAATTGCAAATGGTCTTTGGTTAAGTTGCAGATGAAAGTGATATTTTTAAAAATGAGACAGCAGCTGACAGCCAGAGTGAGTCAGACTCCAGTCTCTGTCTGGACAGACGATCCATCGTCCAAATAAAAACATAAGTGCAAACAGGTTTGACACATTCTTGGACATGAACAGCCACAGTTAAGAAAGCACATCTGCTCCATCTTCATTTTTAGGAGGAAAAAAAGCCTTAATTGTGTAATAAAAATAATAAATACATTAAATAATATTAACTGAATAACCAGAGTTGATTTTTGACCATTTTTAGTTTTCCTTCTCAAAAGTAAAATTCTGTATATAAAATGATTAAACGAGCATTTTTTTCTCCTCTTTTCTTTTTAATTAAATCCCCTTAACCTTGATTAAACAGTCAGCTTTTGACTTATGACACTGTCACATCTCATTCTCCAGTCCTAATATTCAGTCTGTCCTTATGATCTTCCTATGTATTCATTTCTCCAGAGCCATAATAATATGCAACATCCCATGCATAATAATGAATGAGCTAAATGTGTGTGTGTCCACATACATGCACCTCTGCGTGCACTTGCCAACTATGGATGCCAATCGTGACGTTTTGGGCCCATCAGTTGTAGCCAGTTTCCATGGTTACCCCTCTGTGAGAGCACAGACGTAGGAGCGAGGGGAAAGGAGTTGAGACAATTATGGTGGTGGAGGGTGCTGAAAAAGGAAGAGCCCGAGATGATGAGTGTGAAACAGTGTGAACCGTGGGATGAGACAGAACGAGAAACAGATGCATGTGTTATGAGTCTGTGTGTGTGTGTGCGTGTGTCTCAGTGTGTGTGTCTGGGGAGAAGCAGGTGTCCTGTTATGTATGTAATGCATGGAATTTTAAGAAGAAGCATTGTGTTCGAAAAGCAGCGCTGCAAGCAACATGAATTGGATTTTTCTGTATTTTGAGTGAGAGCCTCACAGTGAGTCAACAGGAATCTTTAATACAATTTAGTTTCCATGGTGACAGCGAATGGACAGGGAATGATATGTCCTTTTCAAACAGAGGAAAATAACGCCAGCTTGAAGCCTCGTCGTTGCTTTGCTTCCTGTCTGAATCATTATTTAGACAAGTGAAGACCCTACACAAACCTCACAGACCCACAAATCACCCCCCGAGGCGGCTTCCAGACACACTCAGCATTTTCTGCTGTCTTTTATTCCCCTTTTTAAAACCAGAAAAAAAAGTAACTGAACATAAAAATGCCAGAACATGGTAAATGTACCACAGCTGCAGTGACATTTCCATCAGTAATCTCTAGCTGTGGAGATGCACTCATGTCAACTTGGTTTTGTTATGCAATCCAATAGACACCCAGCACTCTATAATTCGTTATGTTAGCATGCAGAAGGTGCAGACATTAATGAAAGGCTATCATCCTCTCTTTGCCGCCTCTCCAGTAGAAGCTCTTTTCACATCAGTGAGGCATTTTCAGGGAATTCAGTTATTTTGGTGCTTTTTAAGAGCTCCTGCGAACGTCTCTAAAACCACTTCTAAATGCAGCTGTTTTCCATGTGGCAGCTTGTCTCCTACACTCCAGCTAATGCACCACTCAGTATCCTCGCTTCTAAATTCCCCTTATCATCCTCAAGAGTTATATTTTTCTTCTCCGCTGTTGGCAGAGCATCACGTCTGCAAAGCTCTTCGCAGATGGCCAAAACACTGACCCACAACAGACAGGAAGTAAGAAACTTGGAGATGATCTTTTTGGCATTCCTGTTTTATTAGAATACGGCATGAGAATCGCTGCTTATTAACTGTACATCATAGTGTAACCCTAATAAATATAAAGTAATCCACCAAATTTACTGTAGCAGACATTGATGATAAATGTATAAAAGACAGATACAAATAGATATACTTAAATACAGTTTTCTAAAATGCTTTGTTTAGAGCAACTACAGAATGACATTCAACCGAGCTGTATATTTCTCCTCCTTTCCTCGTGTTCCTGTGCTTTTATAGTGATTGTCCAGACTCACCACGCTCACATTGTTGGCAGAGTTTTGAGGTCTCAGTGTCCTGTGATTACTTTCATGGGAACATCATTTGGCACAGCATGTTCTGTCGACAGTGTGTCCTCAACAACACTGGCAGACGATTAAAGTTGCTTCAGTCAAGTAAATGTTGCAGTTTTGGTTGAAATTCAAATCACATAAGCAGTTTGAGTTGCTCCTTCCAAACCCTTAATTAGTACCAAAATGACATAAAACAGATTGTGGTTGTGTGTTTGTGTGTGTGTGTGTGTGTGTGTGTGTGTGTGTGTGTGTGTGTGTGTGTGTGTGTGT
>JAOWBC010000182.1:1780801-1795109 GCA_028566105.1 Hypoplectrus providencianus
TATATATATATGTTTTTGAAATCCTGTTTTTTCTTTATTTTCTCAGTTATGATTTAGAGAATTGGCTGAACATGATACACATTGTTTGTATAATGCATAACAATGTAAATATTAGTTTTATATTTGAGAAAGCATTTCTCTTAGTACATTTTCAAAGTAAAGGTCTCTGTTCATTCCAGCGTAAAAAAAAAAATTACTACATCAGACATGATATCAGTTCGTCATTAATTTCCCCCGTCTGAAATCATAATCGGCTTCAGTTTCAAAAAATCCCATATTGGTCAGACAATGATAACAATTATCATCAAGAAATTTAGCTAAAATTAGACATTTGTCTGATGGATACTTGGTGAAAGGCAGAAGATTGTGTGCTTTTGTGTGCCACCCTGTGAAATTACGGAAATTTTATGTATGTTTGTAACTTTCAGAAAATTACAGATGATTCCTTACTATTCTAGAGTATAAGGAGCATGGCTATAGCCCACAATAACTGTGTATCCACCACTGGTGCTTTAATAAGATCAAGTTTTACACACTTAAGATATTTCAATTTTATGACATCTCATGCAAACTTGAGTGTAAGGTTTTTATTTATTCTACCTTTTATTATTTATTTATCTTTTCAACATCTTCCCCCCTCCTGCTCCTCCTCCACCAGCCCGCACGTGCTGCGTGCTCGCCCCTGAGCCCTTCATCTCGTGTGTTTCGCCATTGGTCTGGGATGATGTCATCCACAGTAGAGACAATAGAGCCCACCTCCCCGTCAGTGTCTCCTCACACACGCATCGCAGCTCAGAGTGACACACGCTCAGACGTGACGCCAGCTGAGTTAGCCAAGCACTCCTGATGACATTTATTTATTTATCTCTCTGTTTATCTCAAGTCAGGCAGAGCTGTGCGTCTTCTATCCAAACCAGTTCTTTTTTTTTTTTAAAGACATCTTTTTTTTCCTTGTTTTTTAAATCCATGAACAAAGCAGCAGGCAGGGAAGGTGTTACACATCTGGATCATACCATCGCAGCGGGTCGCGCTACTCGGCCCACTACAGGCATGAGGATTTCTCATTCCGCTGCGCATAAATGATGAAAACACTACGGGACTGCCACGCTTGATGTAAGTGATGTTTCTTTTTAGTAACGTTACTTGTCGGTCCGGTCGGCCTGCAGCCTGTGAGACCCCCATCAAGCAGGCTGCGTTCAGTGCAGCGGCTGTCACAGCACTACGTGTTGGTCAGCTTTAGCTTACAGCACAGAAAAATAGCCTCCTCAATGTCTTCACGCTCCCTGTGTTTTATAATGTACTAATGCCTCAAATTAAAGCATGTAGGGCGTCTTATTCACCGCTGCAGGAAGGAGGTCAGCTGTTATGATTGTTTGCTACAATTAGCGTGTATTATTTATGGAGATAAATACCTGCAGCCATGTGAAAGAGCCAAGTAAAGAACAACAAATGAACCCTAATTATACACATCCACAGGAGGGGATTGTACAGTGGCCCTGGGGCTGTCGCTTGAATTAGCTTTATTTGTCATCATGTCAAAGGTTCAAAGAATTTGCAGCAAAGATGCGATTAAAAAAAAATAAAAGAAAACATACAGAGAAATTAGGCAGTGCGCCATCTAGCGACCTTGCAGGCAATAACTGATGGATTTTCCATTACTGGCCTGCAGAACAGCCCTATAAACAACAATGCAGAGGAAGAATGTAAATATTAATAGCTGGTTTATTTCTTGCTGTGGTGCTGCTGCTGCTGAGACACAACAAAGAGCTGATGAGAGGCAGAGCAGGAGAGATGTGCAGCCTCTGAGCACATCAGTTTAAATAGCATCTGCAAGTGATTTATTGACATGCAGCTGAAATAAAAGGTAGTGTAAGTAAAAGGACGTGCAGAGATGATGCAGAGTGCACACACATATGTGACTGAGTGAGGTGAATTTAAAAGGCTATCCGGATACACATATTCTGTGTATTTATGGTTGATGCTTGCAAATGTTATTGACTAAATACAAACAGAAGAGTCTCTGCAGTGGATATGACGGACGACTTTTGTTTTGGAACAAACATTGTGGGGACATAACGCAATTTGAAACTTAGGCATTATTCTGATGCTAATACAGCTCTGTAACATGATATGGTCACTTGTAGTGGAGTGTAGACCAATCAGCTTCCTCTGCAGCTCAGGTTGAGGCTGCTTTTTGCTTAGATTTAAATTATCTGGCCTGAGCTATAGAGACTACAAAGTTGACTCCATGCTTGCCCATATAAAACCTGTGGGCAGCCATTTCCGATGACAGTGTAATGTTTCAAAGGAAAAAATAATTCAATTGACTTTGAATCTGTCAGTAGCGATACAGTGTGTAACCAGATCTGCCTTTCTTCATGACTACAAAGATGAAAAAAAAAATAGAAACCAGATACACTAAGTGACCTAACAGTTCCTAAAGTGTATTACAACAATCTATTGCCGGTAAAGCAAAAGTGACCAATCCAGTGATCAGCTCTGAAAATATTCAGAAGATCCGATATACCAGCATTCAGCTCACCTAGGTCACAAAGGACCCGACCCCAGTGCCTGCCCCTGCAAGCGGTGGGCCCACGAGGCAACGGCTGCATGTAGATTTTGCTGGCCTTGCTTTGGGTAGTGACCGAAAGAATGAGTTCACGGATGCAAGTAGCCAAAACCCCCGTAGGGTGACTGGGCTCAGCCTTAGAGATATGGAGCACAGAAAACCAGAGCGAGCTCAGAGTACAGTTACTGGTCTTATGCACCGAAATGGGTCCATTGAGGTGGTTCAGGCATCTGATCAGGATGCTTTCTGAGCGACCCAGAACACGCTTGAGAGATTATATGTCCCGTCTGGCCTGGGAATGCCTCAGGGCTTCCCAGGAAGAGCTGGAAAACATTGCTGAGAAGAAGGATGTCTGGAGTCTAAGTCTGCTGGCCCCACGACCCGGCCCAGGATAAGCAGATGAAGATGGGTAGATGGATTTTTAGTATTTCATAACTATAGTTTTAAGCACCTTATACCAACATTTTGTACATTTTTGTGATTGAAGGCATTGTGGATCAGTAAATAGCATAATCTCATACCACTAAGAGAGAACCTGACCGGTTCTGTAGAAGAAACTTGTATATCTTAATCAGTTAGGACCTTAACAAATAGTGTAAACTGTAATTATAATGACCCAAGGTAAGGTCACAGTTTTCGAGGCCAAGGTGACGTCTTTAGATGGCTGTCCAGTCAAAAGTCCAACAATGTTTATCAGTTTTATGATAGTGTATTCAGGAAAATCTTTACATTTGAAATCTATCCTTCCTTTTTTCATGTTTAATCACTAATTCTGTCAATGAACTAACCGTTTCAGCTGTAGTTTTCTCAGTGTTCCAGTTTAATCCCATAGACAACAGAGACAGAAACTGCCTTCATGTGTGGCTGCTGTTTAGGTGATCTATCCTGTTTCTCTGAGTTTGTGCATTGCATGCTGGGATTGTCTTTAGCGACTCTAAATTGGAATAAGCAAGTAGACACTGGATGAATTATTTGTTGACTGCGCAAGCTGAGTTAAATTCTGTGATGCTGAGCGGCTGAAATTCAAATGACCAATTTAGCATTTGACTTTAAAATCATTCCCGTCATTAATAATGATAATTTTTTCATTAAGCATCTCTTCTTCTAAATGATGATGCCGTGGGCCTGCTGCGACCGCCCCAGGGCTTCCTGTGTTGTTGTTTTCATGCACACTCAGACTTTCTTGGAGGTTTTCTTCGAGGATATGAACATTGCATAACTTCCAGAGGGGGAATGGAAACAGACTGTTGTTACCACACTGCAGCTAACAGATGTTGCTGTTGATTTTTTTTTTCTGTTAAAGTTGAGCAACCTTCTGTTGGAAAGAACAGTGTTGGATAGTTTTTGGAGTTATTTTTCTGAGGGGAATTGCCTGCAGGGGACAATATGTTTTTGGGACGAGGTGGAACTGCGCTCGCTCGATACAACAAGTTCCTGGATTCTTGCAAAGCAATAATTTCTTCCCTGGTTCAGATCAAAACACTCTCCAGAACAAACATCAATCAAATAGTGCCAGGGAGCACAGAGTGGCTTTCAGTGTGTAATATTAGACCACGATTGTTCATTTGTTGTCTCTACCAATTAATCTGTTTTTCTCGCCTGTCTGTCTTTTTGACTGTTTGTTTGCAAGATCCAGCCTGTCAGAAAATGACAGTTTGGGAGGACATTTGGTGGACAGAAACGCCTTGGCATGAGCATCAAACTACATTTCGGTGGCGTTCAGATCTGGGATTTTAACGTCAGCTGACCACTTAGCAATCACTAACCATGACAGTGTGCTTTTTTCAAAAATGAGATCATTCTTCAAAGATTTTTAAATATATTCAAAGCGTATTCTTCTTATCTTTATGTGACAGAGAGCTCAATCCCAACCAACCACAAAACCTTTCTCCAAGCTGCTTTTGGCACTTTCTATTCTTAGTGTTCTATTTTCGGGTTTAGTCATTTTTCAGATTTCTTATTAAATTGAACAGAGGTTTTTAACATCACAATGCGCCATGACATTGTGCAGAAGCAGCTCTTTTAAGTAATCATTGTGCTGTTAGAGGTGCTGCCTGTGACTGATTAGCATGGGTTTGCTTTTTCAATAAATCTAAATTGGGGCAAAGGCAGGAAATCTGGGCCACCCTGAAAAATATTGCCTTGCTGCCAAAGTGCCACCGATCCTATTTTATCTCCTATAAAATAATGAAATAAAAATAACAATTGCTTCGCCTCGGATGTGTGGGGAATAACACTGTACGGCTAAAAGTCAGGTATAATATCCTCAGCGTGAAATCAGTTTGACTGAATAGTGGAGGGAAAGGAGAGATAGCTCAGTGTTCCCCAACACGCTGCCCTCTGATTGGCCGGTTTGTGCAGTTGCTTCCATCACTTTCTGTCCGCTGACTGTGGAGATTAGGTGATGTAATTATTTTGACTTCCCCTCAGTAGCCTGTAGTGGTGTGAGCTCTGATGAGACAGTGAAACGAAGCAGATTAAAGTGAAAAACAAATTAAGCAGAAATAACAGATTAGCCGTAATGATAATTTGTCTTTTCAGGATTTTTCTTTGCCATTTAGGATGAAGGCAGTATTGTGATGGGGAATCTGAACTAATTAACGAACAGGTTCCAGTGTTTTTGACATAAGCAAAAGTCAAATTTAAAAATACTTAGTAATGAACGCAAGGCTCATCCTGGTGTGTCATAACTGTAGCATTATCGTGGCATTGTTGACAACACACTCTCACTTAGTCACAACCAAGTCATCACATACAGCAGGACTTTGAGCTGCAAGTCATTTTCCTTTGTCCGGAGTAAATCTTACATCATTAGAAGTGTGACTTAAGCCTGATGAGAATGTGAGTCACAGTGACTTAAGTCCACATTTCCTCTTTCAACCTGGACGAATCCTTTTGTTTTTTATCTTCATTTGGTCCTGTTTCTTTCTTTCTTTAATCCCAATCTGTCAGACAGTGGGACATTCATTTCACTTTGTAAATGCTAAACAACATTGTATGTAAACATTAAAATGCATGCTTTGGATCATGATAAAAATAATCTTTTGCACTACTTCAAGAGACAATCAAGAGACTCAAACATGTGGTCCAAGGCCCAGCAGCGGCCCAACAAAGCATCCTCTACATCCCACTATATGACTTCACTTTCAAGTGTTGGATTTGCAGAGAAGTATTCCTAGTAGTAATTTCAAAACTGTTATAAGTCCCACAAGCTTAACTTGCTTACATGCAGGCTACGAGACAAAATGCTGTCAAGTATAAGCTACCGTTCATGCAGGATCCACTGGTGGAAAATGTCCTTAGCAAAAGAGACAAAACAGAGTTGCATCTTCCAACAAGTAAAAGAGACGTAAAGTGAAATGCTACTACAGAGGCTTTTCCATGCTGACAGTTCCCTGGTGTCTGGTTGTATTTAAAGGTACTGGACATTGTAAAAGTAATGTCCATCAGCAGTTACAACAACAAAATAACCCTAATGCTAAGGTGCTGCCCAAGCTTATGATAATGTAAATGGTTTGTAAGGTGAGGGACAATGTAACCTGCTACTTCCATCATTTATACATCAGATGACAAGGTGGAGGCAGCAACAAAGGAGCGGAAAACAAGACATCTGTATTTAGTTCCGAAAAAAAACTGTGATTCAAAATGTACTCACTGTTTTACACTCAAACTAAGGGTAAATTTGGAGGTGTTGTTAATTATTTATGGTTAGTTTGCTGTGATTTAACTGGCCCCGGCACACGTGAGACCAGATCATGCTGTTTTTGTGGCCCATGAACTAAACTGTGTTTGACAGCCCTGTTTTAAATGATCTCCCAAAGCTTTGTGGCTGCATTCATTTAAGAGCTGCAGTGTGAATCTCATCTCCATAAACAGATATCTGCATATGAATGCAGAATCTGTAGGAAGCGGGACAACATTCTGGCTCCTGTTTGATATCAGTTTATTGTCTAAGTAGTTTCATAATATTTTTTTTAACTTTAGGTGGGTTTGGTTGCATGCATAAAATCAGTTAGTGTGGAGAGAGAAAGTGAAATGACACATTGGCCAATCCAGCCACTCAACTCAATTTTAATTTCTCTAAATTACTCATCAGACTGTAAACATTGACCAGCACGCAGAACTCTAGCCCAAAATCTAGTTTTTGGAAATCAGCACCTAAACCCCATAAGAACTGGTGTAAATATAACTAATCCATAACTAAATATGTATAAAAACAAAATCTCATACTTGAATCTGAAACACTTTACAGTCACACTTTGAAACCCTTGCTTATACATCAATAAGTTAAAGAAGTTTGGGGTGGAAAGTCTGATTCGTATTTGATTTTCCCTTTTTGGCAGGCAGCCATCTGCACACAGGGTGCTTTAGCACTCATTATCATTCATATCATATTTGTGATGGGCAGGAGGCGCCTCGCTCTCTGCCGCTTTCCCCCTTCTACAGCCCATTCTGCTGCAGTAACAATTAACATTTCCAACCCGCTAGATGTTTAAGGGGAGGCTCTACATGCTGCTGTGACACCAGTGTCACACACACACTGCAATGCTGTGCAGAGTTTTTATAATAGAAGTAGACTTTAGACTCATTTGGTACTAATTTGAAAGTTACCAACAAAGCTTTTGTGGTCAGGCAAATTGGTTTTCCAGTATTTAGCAATACATCAGTGAGCCGGCTTTCTAATGTTCAGTTTGTTTCATTTTGATGCCAAACATGCTTGAGTGTTTAAATCCTGATAAGCTTCATCATTTTCTGCTTCTCTGCTGATTCGTGCAATTAGCTTGTTATCTAATATCAGCATCTGTGCAGGATCAAGGAAGTATTTCTGTTCATTTATGAGACAAACAGCCACTTATAGCTGAAGGATGTTTAACTCCCTCTCATCTCATCATATAGAACCAGAAGGGTACTTGAAGGGAGAAGACTTTTTTTAAGGCAATGCCCAATCTCTCAGTGTTAACAAAAGTGGAACATAATTTGTGTATCCCAGATTCTGCTCCACTTCAAAATGTAATTGGTTCCTCCTTGGCCAATTCTACAAACTTGCACTTAGTTTCATGAAAATAAAGCAAGTAGTTTTCCTGTAATCTTGCTGAGAAGCTGCTCTCATAAGTGGGCAGTCAGGGTTCGAGGCGGGTTCAGGACCATTTCCCTATAGGTCTTCCCCTCTGTTTTTTGCTGTCATCTCCTACTGCAATAAAGTCATAAAATGAACAAAAGTCTTGCTGACAAGCACACAATAGCATAAAGGACCTGACGATGGACCCATCTTTCATGTGATTTTAGGACTAACTCGTTTAATAAGTTACTAGAAAGGGTCAAAACCTTCCAGGTGAAAGGGCTTCACATCCTATTTGAAAACAAAAATAAACCATTTTTTACATAATCTCTGGTAGTCACCCTTAAAACTCTAACCTCATTTCCAGAATTTCTGCAAATGTTTTACTGTTTAAATGTTTTTAAATGCATAACCAGGATATTTTTTTCGTGAAACCTAGCCGTACATATGTGTCGGAATGGGTAGTCCTTACAAACGACCTATTCTGTCATTTTTGTTGGAGACCTTTTTATGAAATTCATCGAAAAAAGTGTCCACATTCTGCAAAAGCTGCACATAATATCACCAGTGATGGCAAATGATCTACTACTCATTCAGTGCTTTGCACTGGCCGTTTCATAGGCTATTAACAAGTTGTTAAATGCACATTAATAGCCCTCAACCCCCATTGTTAGCTCCAACCACACCTGGAATATAACTAAAAAATATGTTAAAAAGAATTTCCACAACTACATATGTTTCTTAAAGAAGACAAGGTGACAGCAGCACAAGGCCAGCAACACCTAGGACACAGTTATTGCCCTCCACTGCCTGTTATGTTTGCTTAGTCGTGAGGCAAATCCGGTCAGTAACCCTTGACAGTTTGCTGACAGCACAAATCCATCAACACACTTTTTTCTCCACTTCACACGTTGACACAGCAGTCTTCTCAGCAGGAACCTTGATTGAACCTGTTCATTGATTTTCAGTCACATAAGCAGGCCTCTTTAGTCTGTATGTGCTGTAGGATCTTTGACACCAACTCTTTGGCCCTCAGCGCTGTTATGCATATTATTATGAACATCCTAGTGCCTCTCTGCTTTCCACCGACTGCCCATAGCTCTGGCTGCCCATCTGTCAGTTTGGTTAAGTGTGTGGACGACCATATAAAGAGAGAAGCGGACCGCCTTCTGTCAGTTTGTGCCAAACACAAGCAAAAATGTGGAAATGTGGATTGTCCTCTGACAGATACGGCCTGCTCATCAGCCTCTGGAAACAAGTGACTCTGATGACTAATTTTCCTCTCCATCCACTTTTTTTCTGCTGGGATGAAAAAAGAATCTTGTTCATGCAGCAGAGGAAGAGATTCTCAAACTCAAGCAATTTTACCAGCCGGTAATTGAGCTGCGCATCCTCACATTTTGCTCGGCTGCTGTCCACTCTGCTGCGTGGGTGTTCAGCAGTCAGGTGCCTTTTGATGAAGGAGCTGCATAAAGCCGGGGCGGAGAGGGGGAACGGGAAGATTGCCATCAATCTTGCACAGCCAGGCAACCATCTGTTCCCCAAAACATCAGCCCCCCCAACAGCTTGTCCCCAAAAACACTCACTGCAGCACCTCCAGCTGGAGGCACAGTGTGCACCACTGACTCTACACTGTACCTGATTACTGTAGTGCACAGGGAGATGCTTTATAGTCGACTATAAGTCATGCACCGTCCTCCTGTCTTGTTTGCGGGGCCTTTTAAAGTGTAAAAAACAAACAACTCCACAACATACTGCAAAGGAGGCACAGTGGATCTTAAGAAAGAGAAAGCTCTGCAACTTTACATGATGTATACATTGTCAGGAAGCTGGGAACCTGGAGATTAATTTGAGATACAGCTTGGCACTGTGTGTTAAGTCTTTCTCGTGAGAAGTCTCTATGAATTCAGGTGGGCTAAGTGATTCTAAGAGTCACACCCATATCACACCCAATTTCTGCAATTCCAAGATTGTTTTGGGGAAGCCAGTATGCAGAAATATTAAAAATAAGCATGAAGTGGACCTGTCTCGAAAGGGGAGATTCATGGGTTTCAATAGAGCCCATTCAATTACAATCCCGATGGATTGCTTAGGTTGTTTAGGTTCATATGATATGTAAGTCCCTTGAAAGGGAGCACACTACCGCGATTTGAGAGTCATGTTGAGATCTAGTTATGTTAGCCAGACGGGGGTCCAGACTTCATGTTACCCCCTCAGAACCAACAGAGACAATAATTCTGAGGAATTTTGTTTTATGAACTATTACACAGTTCAGAGGTGCTAAGCAAGTGACTCAAAGCAATTTATTACATTGCAGTTTTGCTCAGGTGTTTGGGAAAGAGTTAAATCGTCTGGAAAAACATTAGCATGTGCGCCGCTCTCCCCTCCCAGCCTGTGACTGTGAAGCTGTTATCTTTATTCTGCTGGTGGGGTAGCAGGGAGCCGAGGGAGGGCGTCATGATCTCCCCCGTAGGCGCATGCTGTTCTCGCTAATATGGGCTGAGTGGCACTCCTCTACTACTTCTTTTTAAAAAATATATTTCTTTTTATCCGCGCGGGTTTGAATTCACACTTTCATGGTGCTTGAATTGTGGAGCAGCTGAGGTGATTGCAAAGCTTAGCATACGTTAGCCTTTTCCTTTAATATTAATACACACCTAATCATGCGCATATATTTGCATTCGCCTCGCCACTCCCTTGATCCATCCTGCGTCATTTATTTATACAGCCTAATATAAGTAGCTAACTCTGTCTAAACTTTTTTATGGCGTCGTCAGTGGCTGCTATGCCTCAGTTCTTCTGAGAGGAGCTCATAACTTATCCACACTTTACTGTAAACTTCTGAAGTCATATATGCCTGGTAGATATATTACGCAATCTCACACACTGGTATAAGCTGTCTGATGTATAATATTGCTGCAGTCATGCACTGGGTACTCAGCTGTGATTTTCACAATAGGAGTAGCCCTCTGAAGTAACAAAAACTTAGGTTTAGGTGCTGGGTTGCAGCCTGGCTATAATTTACAATATTACAGTTATAAATAATAGATTGTCTGAAGGCAACAGAGTCTTAAGACATTCATTTCGGCCATCAAACTGTTATGAGTGTTTTTTGAGAGCTGTCACTTTGGCTGCTTCCTCAATACTGGGATCAGGTAATTGGCGCTTTGAATCAACAAGGGAGCAATACTAAAAAAAATGAAGTCCATATACTATTTGAACCATTTCAAGTGCAGCAGACTGAAGTGGCTCATTTTTAAAAGACAATCACAGACAAAAGCGTGCGGCATGCAGTGTGTGTTGGCAGGTAGCGCAGGTAGCTTATAGCCTTTTATCTGATTTCATTAATGCGTTTGAAAGACCACCCAACAGCAGGGACTTCACACAGTAAATTAAACACACTTTTAATTAACCTCCTAATCAACAGCGCTCACACTATTTTACAGTGTTTATTCTCACAGGTGGATCCCGTCGCTAGCTGTCTTCAGGGCAAGAGGAGAAAATGTACTGAGATGACAGGATATTTGAATTCTCCAAAGCATTTGACTTGTTTTGTCAAATTGTTAATTGTCTTAAATCAAAAGTCCTGCAAAACCTAATCACCGCAGCCACGGTTTTAATTAAAAATGCAACAGGATTATCTGTATGTATGAAGATTTCAGTCCAGATTTAACAGTTTAATACAAATGCGGTTTAATACAGGTCCCAGAATACTGGGCAGCATAACACACTACTGTTGTTTTGAAAAAGGCAACAATTATTAAGCTTCTACCCATCATTCAGTGAACACCATGATGTGATTGTACGCTGCACATAGCGGGGTTCTGCAGACAGCAAAGGTGAAAGTCACAGGAAGGGAGCAGGAGGATACTTTGCTGAAATGAAGGTGTACAGTTTGTCGCCTGCAGCTCTTCTTCATACTGTGAATTGTGGCTGCTCATTCTTGTTCTATTACTCGCAGCAATATTTCAGACAGATCCACTGTCAAAACATGCTGAAAATTAACAATCTTGTTTAGTAGACGCGTTCTTGATAAGAGAAAATTAGAGATCTCTTTCAGGGCCCTGCTACCAAACAGACATCTGAAATGAGGCGCAGCTTCTTAAATATATTCCATGTAAAATTTTAATCAGAACAGTAAATGAGGCTTTCAAATATATGTAGAAATGAGTCAGATTTGCAGTCAAAGCACAGGCAGACAAATGCACCAGACAGTTTCTGCCTTCAACAATTAAAGTGTATGAACAATAGGAATATTATATCATCAGTCAGCCGATGTTATCAGACTGCTTCTCCAAAAGACGGGAATGCATGACTAATAAGTCAGAGTTACACATGAGAATATTTATAAAGATGTCTTAGATTATCTAACAAAGATAAAGCAGATTATTGTAATGCTGGTAATTAATCTATTTGTTTTCCTGATTCATCTAAGACTGTATTTAGCTGTAAACCCAGAAACTTTTCCTGTCAAGTGGTTAGGCCATGTGATGTTTCACTGTAGTCTATTGTGCATTTTATTTAGTTCCTGCTGTGAAGTATCATGTCATCGTGTGTTTCTTTTAGTATTTTCCATCTCTCTGTCTGCTGAAGCTATGACTGTGACTTAGTGAAAAGGCCACTAGCCAGCCTGCAGTTTACAGTGTGTGAGAGAAAAGTGATCAGAGTGATAGTGACTTCCACCATGATAAAACTGGGTCAATGTAACCCCCACCCCCTCCACCACAGGCAAATCTGAACAAGGGAGGAAAAAAAAGAGATGAGGAGACCATCGCCAGACTCTGTGCGTGGATATAAGCATGGGGACACTGGAGCGTGGTTTGCTTTCTCCATGGGTCGGTATCTGTGTTGTGTTGGGACTGAAGGCATCCGCAGATTATTTTGACGTGTTCCTTCCTCCCCTGTAGTCTGTGGTTCACAGTGTCACGTTATAATCTGTCCCCCTGTATTTTATCTCTACCCACTTTGTTTCTGTCAGCCGGTGTTGTCCTCACTATCTGTTCCTCCCAGTCCCCCTTTTAACTTTGTGCTCTTCCACCCCCCGAAAGATTCTTGATAAATATGTCTTACAGGGCCAGTGGTTAAAATGAAAATCCACCCAAGGTACACAAACAGTTTGGATAACTATGTGATGTGAATTGCACGAACAGGTTTTAGTGTCAACTCACTGCAATCAAGCACAGATGCTTCTTTCTAGACTCAAGTTCTTACGAGCACATGGGGAGAAATCCATCAAACAAGAGGCAAAGATAACAGACTCAGAGACTAGAATGCCAAACAAACTGCCTTCCTGTCAGGTCTGTAGGAAAATGCATCACTTTTTGGAACCCTGCACTTGCAGCTTTTAAACTCAGTGCTAGCTTTAGCATGCTAACATCCTCCTCATCGACCCGTATAGCCACCCCTACAGCCACGCGGCTTGTGTGGCAAAAACTAAATTAAAGTACTTCATCAACCAAACAACTCCTGGGTGCACTGAACATTTCAGATTGATTGTATTTAACAGTGTATCAGAGGGTGGGTTTTTACTTTAACGACAATAATTTTTCATCTTAACGTTTGAGAGCGGCCTTATAATGAATGTACTGATTTAATACGAAATGTAAAGTCCTATAGTAACTGCACCAATCTGTTATTAATAACATTAATCACAAAGGCAAATGATACAAAAACCTTCAATGTGTATTTCATTACAAAGTGCCTATTTATAAACCACATTCAGTTAATCTCTTTCTGCTGCGTCATGGTGAGAAAGCTTTCTCCTGCAGCCGAGTTGTGTTGTTGTGTGTGTGGTGACCTTCTGCTTATGCCATGGCCTGGACAAATGCTCATTTCTAATTGGCCCAAAGGGTTCAGTTAATTTAGTTTATTCCAGAAGCAGGATGAACAAGACAGATGTGTTTTAGTTCAGGTAATTGCAAAACTCTTCTGCATTAAACAGTGGTTAAAGTGAGGACTCCCACTGAATTTAAGAGTCACAGGGTTGTTTTTTAGGAACAGATATTTTTTGTCAATTTTAAGTAAAGAAAAACAGCAAATCAAAGAGCTACATGTATTACCTTTTAGCTTTAAAACTGTCCAGTCCAGCTATGTTTGTATAGATATTTAGTTATTTTTACCAACAGCCATGACTTGGCTTGGCATATTATTTCACGTGACTGAATGTGTCTCATCAAAACTGAGGACTCAGAGGGATGAAGATAGTTGCAGCTCATTTGAAGCAGCTTTTGTGACTGATCTCTTAAAAAGCCTCACTGTCATCAGGATTAGCCAGGATTATTTGCTGCTAATAGCAATCAGGTACACAAACTTGCACCTTAGGGTTTTATGCCCGAATGGTAATGATATTACAGGGGAGCAGTTTAAATGTGAATGTCAAAGTCCTGCAAATATATATGAGCATTAAATGCCTGACAAGTGGTCCTGGTGTAAGCAGAAGGCAGATTGTGACGTGCATGTTGAAATGGATTTGGCAAACGTAATCACTACGGTGTTATCCATTTAAATCAGACATGCACCTCACTGGGTATTTTCTTTATATCGTTTCAATTGCAGCAAATGTGAAAGGAAATACGTGTCATGTTGATGGTCAAAAATGAGATGCAGCACAGTCGGTTGTTGGTTTTGTATTTGTTCCTGATCTGTTTTGCAAAATTCACCTCAGAGATGAAAGTATGCAA
>JAOWBC010000182.1:1815585-1833434 GCA_028566105.1 Hypoplectrus providencianus
GAAATTCTTCTGCGCTCTGCTTTGAGACCAATCAGGGATTGTTGTGATTAACAGTACAACTGTACAGTATGTACATGTATGTACAGTGTGTACATGTACTTCTGATCTAAATAAGACATCAATGTACTATAGTTACCTTGCATAAAAAGCTGCCGATGTACAGTACACGATCAACTACAAATGTTTTGAACTAAATTCTTAAACCGCAGTCTCAATGTTAGAGCAGAAGAACAAAAAAAAACTTGAAACAAAACCTAAACATTCAATCAATAAAGTGTCAGAGTGAACATTATTAACACAAAGAAATTTAAGAAACAGCTATCATCTGGTTGAAAACATATTTCATGCTCATATATATATATACAGGTAACTGCCAAACAAGAAACTGTCTAATCATCAAGTGTCTTAACCAACAGGCTCCACCAGAGGCAGGAAAAGAGTCGAAATGGATTCTGCAGCATTTTACACTTTTAACTGGGAGGCTAAATTCCCAAATTAGATTTTTGGATTAAGGCGGTGCTACATGTCTCAGACGCTGCTCTGATTGGTCAGGGCTTTTAGTTCCCCCCACAAAATTTGTTCATACATTTAAGATCTGGCAAAGTGAGAAAAAAAAAATGTTAGGTAAAGATATTTCAACCCTTATTCAGATTAGACATTCAGTGGTCTGTCTCCATCAACATTTAGGTCCCATCTATGGTCAATATATATTTTTATTCCTCAGTCATGTTCCTCTGTTTTGGCAGTTACTTGTTTCTACCAAGGAAAAACGCTGCTCATCAGTGGGTCATTTATCATAGTTTATTATTTGATTATTTCAAAGTTTTATTAAGATTTTAGCATCTTGCTCATTTCTATACTGTTGCTGTAGTGTGGATGTGAAAGTGTGTATGTGTATGCATAGGTGCTACTGTGAAACTTAAGCAACAATTCTGAGCATCTGATCACTGTCAAATCAAGATTTTATAGTTCAATAGCACATAGACCCCCTAAAAAACATTCCAGGGGTTATGGACATTAAATATATATAATCTAAGCCATTAAAGCAAAGTCAGCTATTGGATTGTTATGAATCTGTCACATGAACAATTTTATATTTCTTTGAGGCAAAAAATACACACAGCAGTTATAATGTAGTTTGAAAGAAAGGTGTACTTCGCCGTTTCAGGTCTGAGAGGTTCTCCAGAGCAGAGGGGTCCTTCAGCCTAACGCCTCTACTTATTCATGTGAAGTGAGGACTGATGTGAATGACTTGGGAATTTCTGTTTTAATTATTTTTTTTCTGTGGTTATTACATCTACAGTACAAGTTATGGTTTACTTTTAAATCATATCCAAAAATAAGCACTCTCATTTGGAGTTCCCTTGGACATGATCCCATTTCATGAACTCCATGGCATCTATGACATGATAAACTTTTGGGAGCCCCTGCTCTGGACCATTTAAAAAATGAGCCAATGTATTTTCAATATCTTACAAATATCTAATTTGGAGCTTTGGCGGAAGAGTAACCATGGAATATCAAGTATTGAAATAAAAACCTCCTGTTATCAAAGACTGTCTCATTTGTGATCAGAATGAAAGTGGAATAACTCTCCAAAGTCAGAATTACTCCATATACTGCAAATTGTGAGAAAGGCTAAATGGGAGGGGCAGAGGATGGTTTCATGACAATACATTCATATGACTTTGTTTCAGGCAAAAGCAAATTTAAATATGTTGTACAATTTTTAAGAACCCATAAAAGGAAATAAACACATGTCCCCTTCTGATACTTGCCCTTTATTTATTTTTTTAATATGAAGCGCAATATTAAAAAACTGATGAGTTTTCACAGTCAAAAGCACCGGCCACCACAAACAATGGCCAGTTTAAAAAAAAAAAAAAAGAAAAAAAAAAAGAGAGAGAGATAGAGAAAGCTGCTACACAATAGTTACATCTTCAAACAGCTGGTGGTGTGTGGGAGATTAAGTGACACAGCCTGTGCATGCACTACTGCAGGTTTTGTAGTTCTTGTGACTAAATAAAGTATTTAAACTAACATGCATTAAGGCATTTCAAACCACAAAGATAATATCAAGCTCAGTTATATCGACCTGACCTAAATCAAGTCAGTTGGTGTTTCAAAATAGATATATTGTGTATACAGTGGTGTTCCATGTTCATTAAAGCCACTGGACCACAAGACCAGGGATTTCCTATTGTAGACTAAGACATGCAATAGATTTGTTAGCTCTTGCCACACTCTTATTCAGGTCAACAACATCAACTTCTACTGAAGCTTTATATAAATTCTATTCTATATACCAATTACTTTAGCCTCTGAGCTGAAAAATGGACAAAACATAGTGCTGATCTTTTTACTGTATTGCTTTAAAATGGGCAATACAATGTGTTTTGGGTGATTGCTGTGTCATCAGATATTGCATGATGACCCCATGTATTACAGGTGTAAATGCAGCCACATTTTGTTGGCATACCATTGACAGAAAAATGGCTTTCGTATTTTGACAGTGCTTAACCAAACCTCTTCACCCTGGCTGTGGTTTAAGCCCTCAGATAAATTGCATTAATCTGAATGGGTTATAATATTTGCAATTTATTTGCCCTACACCACGAGCACGAAAGTCAGATAAAAAAATCTTTCGCGTATTAAGCTTATCTTGCAGACACATTCTTATAGGTTTATTGTTTAAATTGTTTAAAAGCTGCAGTCAGCTTACTATCAATAGACTGACAAGTTCTTTTGGACAGTGTGACTTTGTGGAATTGGCATCTTTATTTAAATACATTCCTATATCGAGGTTCACACAATCTTCAAGCAGCAGACCAGTTGTGGGGTTCAGGCCATGTTGCTTCTTCATTTGCAAGATCAATAGTTAAAAGTTTTGGTACAAAAAAAGTCATCTGCTAAGGCCAGTGTCACATTAGTTTTGAGGTTTAGTTTTTGTGATTTACATAAATGAGTCATATCCTTTACAAAGACATTCCAAACAGACAATCCCCCTCTTCAAGACATCCTTCAAACAGTGTTAGTGGACCAACAGTACATGATAAAACTGTGAAATGATGCACTAGTTAAAAAATACAGCTTACATTAACTCTCCAATGACTTTAAAAACAGGCAAAGGGACCAAGATGCCCAATAGTTGAAAGTGAATACAAACATTAGGATTAGGATTGTACTGCTTTACCATTCCATTAAACAGAAAGAAAATGTGTGCTGAACTGTCACAAGTTATAACAAAGAACGGACTAAATATTGAACAAACTAGCTATGTTTACCTTTCAAAATTCCCAGAATATGACAATGGAAAAACCATACATTTAAAATTCAGCATTTGACAGAAAGTACATAGTAGTCCAATGAGCCTGAACAAATTGAAAACTATTAATGAATATTATTTAAGAGCAGCCTTTTCCCCCAAAACTGGAAACTTTAACGTTTTAACATAAAGCACCTCCATGGATCACACAGCACGACATTGCATGCTGGCTCAGTGACATCACCTACTGTTGGATGCAAATTGACAGGAGCCACCACTAAAGATATAATAAAAATCTTTGCTTTATCTACCACAAGACTGTCGACCATAAAAGAGGTTACCAACAGTGAGTAGACGTTACAGGTTGATAGGAAGAAACTACCCAATGTACTAAATGAATTTTAACTTAAAGAGAGAGTTGGCAAGTATAAGTCACTGACCACTTGTTAAAGGCCGTGAGAAGGCCATATATGATTTCTTTTGGGGGTTCAGATATACACTAACAGCTTTAATTATAATTTAAAAATTAATTGACCTCAATTACCTGGGTAGTGTGTACAATCTCAGTTCATATACATGGTGTAGCTGAATTGAATCAATATCACTGAAGAGGTAATGTACAGTTTGGACTTCAGAAGTACAAAATAATGACTAAATGATTTATAAGAAGGCATCACACCATTCTTTCAGACAGCCATAGCAGTCACCTTGTTGTTTGACATTAGCCCCGCAGGTGTCCTTCAGCCAGTCCCGGAAAAGTTCCTCATCTTTCTTTAGCACTAGAAACTGCCCAAGGACGACATACGCCTGTGGAGGGAGAGCAAACACCCAAGTGAAAAACTAGTCAAAATAAAAGATTTCCCCAAATCAAAAAGCCTGTTGTCAAGACGTCGATGATCACAACTTTGAAAAACTGCAAAGAAAAGTGTTTCTTTCTAGCACTATGCTTGCATGAACAGATTATTTATGTGTGGAAAATGGATGGCTTGACACCCAAGAGTGCAATAAAATTGGATTGTAAGCAAGATGTTTTAGAACAAAAAAAAGGCAAAAATGACTAAACTATACCCAGGTAGGATTTGGTAGCCTACAGAAAAACAATATCATTTTTAATAGCAGCAAAAAAGGTCTTTGTGCCATATTTACTTGTGATTGTCATGCATAATTAAACGGAATGATGAATAGCCTGTCAATCAAGTTATACTTGATTTGTTTCAAACTTATTGCAAGAAGGTTGGCCTGTTTACCATGCTAACACGACATTTACAGCAATTACTGTATACTGGTTCATACTCAAAAACACAAACACCATTTTTATGTTGCTAGAAATTTAAACATTACATGAGATGATTGTTATTGGTGTTTATTTGATTGAGAAGGCTTACAATGGCAGATGCAAGAAATAGTACTATATACTCTTCTTCTTCTTACTTTATATACTATTAGTGCCATGAAAATCAAATTCCTGTTCAAGTTTTGATCAATCTGCAACTGCATTAAGGGGTATACACTTAAATTCAACCTCCTGTTGATTTTTAGGATTTTTTTTTTACAAAGTTACCGGTGCATAATTAAACACTGGTGTAGGATGCATACTCTGTATCGGCTGATATCCAATCTCCTAGTATTGTTATTGAGTCAGATCATGCATCCATTTACTAAATATGTTGATATGGCATGAAAAAAGAAAGAAAACAAACATTTTTTACCTTGTCAAAGCCTTTCTCTTCCAGTCTTTTGCCAAGGACCTCTCCGATGCCTGCGAGAGCCATCACGCCCTTCTCCCCCATGGGCTCAGCCACAAAATCTTTATGTTTTTGGGATGTCGATGACATGGCTGCTTTGTAGAGCGTCAAAGATTACCAACTGTACTGTTACAGAGACAAAAACTTTAATCAAAATGCTGTAAAATTCATGCTAAAGAGAGAATGCAGCCTTATCATTTGAATCTTTAATTAAATAATGATTTTTGTGATTGATTGATTACTGAAGAATATTTAAACTGACACGAAACAAACAGTGTAGCAATAGTAGTAAATCTAGATGCAGAAATCATGTTTAACATTAAGTTTCAAATAAAGCTATGACTAACAAGCCCTTCATATCTGCCACAGTCATGGTCTTCACAGATGCCTTTTCTATTAGTTCAGGAGAATTGCCCAGAGTTATTACAATAAAACTGGGCCGTGCTCCAAAACTAACAGATGATAAAACTGGGCAATAAGTCTTGCTGCTCACCCAATAAGATGTTCGGGATTTGAATGCTTTTTCCAAATATGTGAAGGGGCGTGTTCTAGCCTAACAGGGTGATAAGTTTATCTTTGAGTTCAATAATTTAAACATGTGTTATTTTAATTTGAGGTGCAGTATTCAGGGAAAAAAGTGAAAAATATGAATTACATTAACGTTAAGACGAGTACCGACGAAGGGGCCCGAAGCGGCCCGAAGCGCAAACAAGCGGGCTCTGTAAAAGCTTCAATTAGAGAGCAAATATTTAAATATGGTTAAAATTTTCTTAGTATCAAAACAACATTCGCACCTAGACAAACCCAAATGGATAAACATGGACGTTTGTTCACGCCTATTGATATGGCGACAGAGTAATGTGAGAGACGATATCTTAACGGTACACCCCCAGTGTTGAATTGCGCGCGCCAACATATCTAAGCGCTAACGGCTTTAGCACAGCGAGCTAACGTTTACCCGATTCAGACTGCGTTTTCGCTTGTACGCTGTGTTACCGCGTGGTTATTTTAGAAACATTATGCGATGCTTAAATAATTATCATCACAGCGCAGTCGTTGAAGTTGTACCGCAAGTCAAGTAGCTCAAATTTAGGCGCTTTCAGTTTAACTTGGCGTCCACGCTAAAGTTGCTTCAATAGTAGCTAGCTAATTATTCTGAAGTGTGTGACTTGTTGATGCCTACCTCTACTTTGTTGGATAAGGCACACTTTATGTAGCGAAAAGCAGACATATGGTTTAACAGCTACTATTATAAACTTACCTTTTTTGTTCTACCCAAGCTAAATATTGGCGTCGTTTGCTGTAGAGCAGTGTGTGCTTTCTGTTTCTGCCCAAGCACCGGCGACCACAATGCAATTCGCCAGCTGCCAGCGTCATTACGTCACGGGATGATTTTTTTTTTTTTTCTCCTCCTTTAGACTTACAGGTTAAACAGACAAGTCCTTGGGCAGGAAAAAACCCTAGACTAAGGGAGACGACAAAATTGCTTGCCCATCTTCAACTTCCTGGATTTGTTGCCATTTGGTTCTCTTAGGACTTTGCCTATCCTATTTATAGAAAACTGTGCCTGCCCCTCCTTGTTTTACTGGGAATATTGTGTGACCAATGCTCTTACAAAACCTAGGCCGTTCTCTAATTTAAACAGATTCTCTTATGTTCTATAAAACATTTATTTTTAACAACAGAAATCACTTACCATCTTGAAAGGACTAGCTTTATTTTTTTTTTTATGTATATCCAAGTTGACCAGCAATGATTCAGTTATATATTATCAATCTGCACAATATAGATAGCTAAAACATTATCGTCGGCCACAAAAAGAGTAAACAAAAAATAAATAAATAAATAAATAAAATAATGCATTTCTGGGGTATACTACATGGAACGATAAAGTGGGTCAGTGATACTTAATAATTATAAGTATCACTGACCCATAATTAATTGATAATTGATAATTAAGTGATAATTAATTTTGTTGAAAAGTACAACAACCCTTTAAAAATAGAAACATTTCAGTTTGTGTTGTTCCAACCCTCAAAAGGGCCTTGTTTGCTATGGTAGGTGGGTATGAATAATTACAGCAGTGTACTTCTGGTTCACAGTGTTTATACGGGGTGTTTTTCTGTCCCATGTTGCTCCATTTTCAGAAGAGCGCTTTGTTTGCTTTACTTTGTTACCCCCTATTTATGCTTAATATCAATAGAAAATGTCCTGTTTGTAGAGTAATAAATCATGAAAACCTTATAAAAATCAGTACTTTGTTTCTCTTAAATTATTCATCATTTTAAGATGCAAGCTGTGTTTTTTTTAATACACACCAAATCACCTGAAACAAACCAATAAAGGAAAACATTGTTTATTGCTTTAAGGGTGAATTTTATTTACTCAAAAGTAACAGTATATGGAGGATAATACTAGCTCCTTTGGGTTGCCATTCATGTCATAGTTGTGCGCATTAATGACCTTCCAGCTCTGTTTCTGACATTAGCATCCATGTGACCATTGCATCTGTCTTTGGGAAAAGGAATAGTCTTGATCAGGGTGCTACTGGGTTTTGTAAGTGCAACTTTTACAGCAACTCAGTGTTTGTAGTTGGGTTTAGTAACCTCTCAAAGAGCCTACAGCTCAGAGAGAATGTTGGAAGCCAGGCTGCAGGTCAGCCCAGTGCCATCAGGCTCCACATTGATCTTCTTCACAACTCCATCTTCCACCAACATAGAATATCTGAAACACAGGATGAAGTGAACACTGATTTATAACTATACACATTACATGTAGCATACCGACACTCACATGCTTATATGTGTCTGTTCTTAAATTCATTAAAAAGAAAACAAAATATAAGGTTGCATTTTATGCATTTTTTTCAATTAAGTACATTGTATTCTTAGTCTTAATAAAAAAATAATAAAACATGTTGCAAGTTGGACATTCTTGAGAGATTTGTATGTCCATTTCCAAACTTAATAATTGATACCTCTTGGATCGCTTGTTTCCAAGAACCTGCACAATCTGATCATTGTCAAGTAGCAGGTCAACCGCCTAAGAAACAGAAAGAAAAACACAGATGAGTTCACACAGTCTGAGTAAGTGGAACTTTAGTATACAAGTCATTTATTCTTACCTTTGTAAAAGCTCCAGTAGGGTCAGCCAGCATTCGAACCTGCAGAGACAACAGCTGTTAGTTCAGCATTCTGAACATCAAAAAGTACATGAATAATATCTGGGGTGTCATCAACCTGCCTATTCGAAAGCAAGGCCACCAAGGAACAGTGACGCAAAGAAGCTGACATCCTCAAACGACATTAGGAGGCATAAGGATCATTGTTCTTACAGTATATTATCAAGAGAGCGATAGCTCATATTTGCACTGTGATCTACCATGACCATCTTATCTTCAAAACAACAAAAGGCTTGAGTGCAGTTAGTAATTCTGAGATAATACATTTCTTTCTGGAAAAAAATGGTTTGGATAATCTACTAGTTTCATCCAACACAAATAGGAATTCATGGTTTACTTTATTCACACAAAAGCTGACAGAAATGTGCAATGCCTGTCCCTGGACAAGCCTTCATATACATAAGACTTAACAACAACTACACAAGAGACAGTACATATCAAATTCAGCAATAGATGTGTACATTAAACACACAAAAAAATACCACAAGTCACAAACTAATACAAGAAAACACAATCAGACAAGAAGCACAAAATCATTTTTGACCATATGCTGATCCGACTTAAAAAACTTAATTCAATTTAAAAAGATCTTAGTCAGGATCCAGTTCTCAAGGTTCTATTTGTAAGGAATTCCACATATTGATACCTGGAACTGAAAATGTGGATTATCTGAATGTAAATTCATGTAAGGGCACAGGCACCTGAAAAGTCTGGTTATGTAAATATTTAAATGCTTTTAAGATTAGCAAGTTTATTACAATTATCAAAACCTTTCAATTCAATTTCATAAGAACATAGCAATATTGAGATTTTAATCAGATTGTTCATAATTTTATCAATTACTTGATTATATATCCTGCAAGAAGCTTGCTTATTCTAGATGCTGTTTTATTATCCATTGTATGATGACAACATGTGGTCAGCTCTTACCCCACAATCTAATTCAATGCAAGTTGTCACAGAAATTGTTCATTCCACATACCTTGCCATCTGTTCCATGCTCCTTTCCCCAGGCTGCCATGACAAATGCATCGTTGACAGAAATGCAAGCCACCTCCTGTATTCCTTTACCCTTTAAGTCCCCAGCCTGCTGCACAAATCCTGGGAGGTGAGTCTGAAAGCAACAAGACAAATCCAGCGTCAGCTGATGTGAAAATGGTTGTGCGCAAGACAAAGAAAACTGAGACAACAGTGAGGACCTTGGAACAACCAGGAGTGAAAGCTCCTGGGACAGCAAAAAGGACTCCCTTCTTCCCCTTGAAGAGCTGATCCATTGCCACCTTATTTCCTGGCTCCCCCTCCTGGACCTCCACTGCAGGGAGATGTTCACCAACCTGTTGAGGGTTGATGATGAGAAGATTCAAGTTGCAGTATTTACACATTTGACATTTAAATGCTGTTCTAACAGCTAGGTAGAATCTGTTACTGTTACTTACACAGCCTATTCAGTTTCTATGGAAAATAGTGACACAAATATTTCCTGAGGATTTTGCTTTATGCTTAAGACGTCTAATATGCTTTTAGCTATGGATGCACATTATTTAACAATACAATTATTTACAAGTACCAATAAACAATCATATCTTGATGGTTGGTTTTATAGACTAATTTTATAGGCTGACACTGTTTGTCTCTTTCATTTTCTCTTTAAAGTGCATCTTTGGAATGTAAACTGTGTACTGTGGTTGTTGTCATCCACCAGGGCCTATGTGATTTGTGTGCATTTATGCATATTTGCTGCAAATCAATTTACCTGTTACAGATCGTTTGAAGTCTGAAATCCCACGTACTTCGATGACTACATATGAAATACATGCACGTTACGCAAAACCACCTGACTTACCGCCACTGGAGGGCGGCATACGACAACATACAGACTGCCATGCTTTGGCTTGCACGACAGCCAGATTATCGCGATATCATGAGATACCACGAGATTTACAGGATTTTCCTTTCCCAAGCGTCTGGTAATTACAGGGTTAAACTGCCTAAACATTGACGGACAAAAAAGTGAAACTATATCACACTGACTGCTTACTACAAGCCCCTTTATCAGGCAAAATATATATTCATTTAAAAGTCGCGATTACCTTGAAAATATTTTAATAAAACAATATTAATAGAAGAGCAGCTATTAAGTTTAGTCACTGTCAGATAAACCAGTCAAACAAGTCCAACCTGGAGATCACGCTTACACGTGCATTTACCGACGATACATTAAAGGAACTACAAACGTGCAAAACATATATATATATATATATACTTTTTTTTCCACGTTTGTAGTTTCTTTAAAAACAAACTGTTAGATCGGTTTGCGAGTGACTGTTACTATAAATGGCGTTGGACGAGCCTGCATGACAGCTGTTTAATGATTGACACTTTGCGATATGCTAGGTTAAAAAACCAGCAAGTGTTGAGGCGACAAACAAACAAACAAACCGTTATCATTGCTAGGTAATAGCTGTCATGGCGACTGGTTTCAGGGTGACAGTTAGCTACAGAGCTAGTGCGTGTAGCAGTATAGTTCACTAAAATCTCTTTGGTATACAACAACACTTCACCATTTCCATCTGCCGTGTAGCATACAAAGCTAAGGCTAGCTAAACGCATTCAAGTCCTACCTGAATGGGCATTTTGACAACCGGAGAGGAGTGTAGCAGCCGGACGCGCTGGATAACACGGGTGCTCTTGCTGATGGTGCTAGTGATGGACAGCATTGTAGCTCGCTGTTTGATCAGCTAGCATCAAATATCCTGCGGCAGGTTAGCAGGATGTTCGTTTCTCCCTCCTCTGCAGCGTTTCTGCTCTCAGACACAGCTCAGGTTTACTTAACTTAGCCGTCACTCTATCTCTTACCTGCAGGACTGTCCCACATCGAGTTTGGCTGCTGGGACTTAACCTTGTGTCCAGATTTGGGCCTACTAAATCTTTATTTACTGCGCCATCTGCTAGCAAGAAGCCATGTCCAATTTGGTATTAGTTAGACAAAGTTTAACCGTTTTTTTAATTATTATTATTTGAAAGCAGCATGTGGAGACATGAAAACTCCAATTAAGAAATCCATTTATCTATCTCATCTTTCTATCTAATTAATATTTTTTTTGTCGTTATGTTTTTCAGCTAAAAAAAATACTGGCACAATTTTTATGAAACTTTGTAGTATTAGTATTTACATTTTCTGCAACATAAAAAAAATCCCACCCACTACATATCATATTATGTATTCTTATAGATTACACAACCAGTAATTCAAATATCAAATATATTTATGTATAAAAAAAAAAAAAACATGTTGTTTTTTCCCCAAAATGATCCCTTCATATTTCCATTTAAATTGGTAACGTGTTTGTACTTTTTTGTTATTGAAGTGAATTTTGTAGGTGTAACACTACCACTTCAAATATTCATATTATCATATTTTGAATGCAAGACCTTTACTTAGACAACACTAGTTTCACAATTAAGTATTGCGAGTTTTTATATATTTGATGTCTTCATGCAAATAGTTGTGTTCCGAAACGAGGCTGCCATTGGTGGATTCAGCTACTAATCACAGCTTCTGATTGGCTCGTATCAAATAGCAGGACTGAGGCAATCGAGTGGTTGCAACAACTGAGACTTTAGGAAGTCAGTAAGGATGGACTGCCTATTTTTGCTTTTACAGTAGCTTTTCTTTCAGTTTTAAGAACGTCAGAAATTCAGTTTTATTTTCTTGTGCTGTCTTTATATTACTAGTTGCATTTCAAGTACAGTTAACTTTGGCCCATTCTCAGTCAATTGAGAGTTCTTTAGTATGATAGAGCTTGATATTTCTGTTTTAACAATAAAAGACAAATCAATCACAATTTGTATATATTCAGTTTAAAACAATATTTTTTCACATCCACAGAGGTGCAGTACATAACTGCACAAATGCAGAGGAAAAGTGGTTAGTTAACAATGTCAGTTTGCTCAGGTTTTGTAAACTTATTACACTGTTTTCATCTTCATTTCTCTTGCCACTGAATGTGAAGTTTCCACAAGTGAACTACATGGTGGAAGGTCATTCAGTCATGAAGTTTACAGTTTCAACAAAAGACTTCACCACACTACTCCCATATAATAAACATAAACACACATACATAAGTATACACAGGGAGAGATGACGAGACCAATGATATGTGGTGGTGGTGTGTCCATTTATTACACAACACAAAGCACCTACAATAATCCACTCCCCTTCGAGTCAGACAGTGGAAGATCTCACTTTTTTTCACAGTGATTTTTATGTGGACATGTTTAGACAAGGACATCAAACTGTTTTATCTAAATGAAAAAAAAAATCTACACACAGAAATTCACAGCCAATATCACACACAAAAATAAAGCAGTGTCAACAAACAACAGTAAATTGAGTAAAAAATAGAATTTAATCATTTAAATAGTCTTTCAAAATACAAACATTGATTTGAACTTCTAAATAATATAACGTTTAGTAGCTATTCTTCATTATAACTGGCAATGTTAAATGTACACTGTGGCTATACAAGGAAATGTGTGAGGTTTGGTAATTTATTGTATTGCTCATTTATATTAATGCGCACATATTTAATAAAACTACAAATGACTGTATCGTTTTAACAGTGACACTGCAAATGACCCTGCCTTCACCCTCACCCACCGTACCTAAAACATATCCGTATGCTAATGACATGTAAATGACCGAGTTAATCGGAAGGTTAAAAGCTCTACTTCAACCCAGGTATCCATATTTTTTGCTAGCTAGATAAGCCTTAATTTATGAACACAAATCCAAAACCTGTGACTTGAGTGTGAGATTTCAGTCTCTGCTCTACAACAGCAGCTGTTGGTATTGTAACATCTGTGTGTCACAAGTTGAACAGCTTTCAATTTATCTGACCTCCATTGTTTTTTCGAGCTGCACCATTTTTCCTGTGAAACCGTATAAACTGCGGGCCTGCCCCTCACTTAGTACCACGGGGCATCTTATAAAGCATGATAAATGGGTCATATACACCTTAAAGTTATGAAAACAAAGGAAAAAAGACGTTTTTTGCAATTGCAAGGACATTCAATAAACCCAATGTTGAAATTTAAGTTTACAAATCAAAAGATCAAGAGTTACATTTGTCTCCACAGTTATTTGGCCATCTCTGCCTCCTGAGGTAGCCCTCTGCAGCCACACCATGCCGCTAAATATAGAGCCATGTAAATTGATCCCTAAAAAATGACAATCGGCTTCAGAAAACACACAACCTCTTACATAAACAGAAAGAAAAAAACAATTAGTATTCATAACATCCTGAATGGAAAGCCTCATTTCAATACCAAACCCACAACAGTGTCACAATGTAAATAAAATACCCTTAAATCCTAGAAAGGAAAAATGTATGTATGAAAAAAGCAAGTTTCAAGTCTTTACAAATTTCAGAACACTGTAAGCTGCACACATATAATTGTAAATGGGGAATTTTATCACGTTTGCTGGCTTTATTATCTTCCACTATAAATTGCATGTTTCTGTTTATTTAAATGGAACTGTACATGGCTGAAAGATAAATGGCCTTTTGGCCACTAATTAATATATCTGATTTTAAGATCAGATAGTGTAGCTTTGCATTGCATGTGAAGCTTACTATAATGATCTTTTCTATTGTAAGTATACAAACCTGCTAAACAAAAACTTTCAGGATGTTCTCAGTCAAGGTTTCAACACCCAAAACAAGGATGTTGCAAAAGTTGCATTTCTTATTGTCCTGAGCCCGTTGCGAGCACTTACAAATTAAAGTTCAACACATGTACGTACACAAAAGAGGAATCTCTCATTGAAACAATTGAGATCGTTTATGCAACGTTCTTCACGACTGCAGAAAATGCAGCAAAATTTCACCATCACCTATCAATCACATGGATTAGTGTTATAGCCCGCAAGTTAAATAGGTCAGACCGTTATCTTTGAACAGCACAGCCGCTGAAGTAAAAAACGGTGGTTAGATCTAGCGGTGAAGGATCTTATAAAAAAGCAGATGAGGCATATGCATTTCTGTTCTAGCCACTGTTGTTGCCACGCTCTAACGTCAAAGAGTTGTGTTCTTCCCTGATCTCAGTGTAGCTCATTGGTTTCAACTGCACACAAACACACACTCTTACTTATATGGAAGCCATTTTTTTGTGCGCCATTAGGATTTACACAGAATATATTACCTTCCCAGTAGAGCATTGTATGAGCACACAATCTTCATATACACTTCTCCTGGACTACAATTCAATTGCACAACCTTAATGAAAAATCTTGCACCTACTATGTACATCAGTGGTTCCCAACTCCAGTATGTTTCCCCCGACACCAAGTGGTTTCTCTCTTAGCAGGTTTCTAAATCTTCTCACCTGGCATCCCAAATAATCAGCACTTTGGATCCCCAGAGTGGAGAATTACTGATGTATGTACACAACTATGTACCATTTTATCCACATTTTAAATGTGACAGACAATAATCGAGTTGTTATATTGCTTTTAACATATTGCAAGTAATTCCTATGAATTTGCCTACAACGGCACACTAAACTATAGTAAATACAAGCACTCCATGTGCATGTCAATCTGACCCTATACTGGACCCTCAAGTCTTTTGCCAGATATGTTATTATGGCTTTCATGAGTAGATGTTGCATTATTTTTAAAAAAGTTCAAAAGCCACAGTCTGTTCTTAGGTACCTTAATGTTGTTCTCCAGCGGTTATGCAAATGCAGATCAATGCCGTGATGGAACATGAAAATCATTGAAACTGAGAAGTATTCTGGCGTTCATGTTAAATGTTTTCACTCTTGGAGCCTTTTACTGAAGCATGGCAGTTACATCTTTCTGTAAATAACCAATCCCCACTTAGGGACATGATACAGGAGCTTTTTATTTTCTCATATTAATTTCCTTTCTTCATATAGCCTATGGAAAAAAGGGAAAAATTACCACTTTCCTCATTAGTAATTCTCTAATAAAATCTCTCCTTTCTCACAAACAACTCATCCACTCTTGAAGACTAGATCTCTGTTGGGTCTTTCACTGCATCTTATTCAATTCTGCTGCTGTTCGCTCTAAGGTGAGTCCATCATGGCTTCCAGCATCTCCAGGAATAGTTTGTGCATGGGTACGCCACCACGGGTCTTGATGCTGTAGAAGGTGGTAAGAGCACGACCTGCAGTCTGTCGGAGGAGAGGCAGTGTTAAAAGGAGACGTCCGGCCCGCTGGGGGTCGTCTGGGCGCTGCTGACATTCCAGCTCCAGCAGGGCCTGGTGGAGGAGGTCCCGCAGCTTCTGCACAGCCTCCATGTCCTCGATGTAAACAGAGTCTGACGGAACAGCAGAGAGCATATGGTGAAGCACTGTGTAGGTGTTTACATTTTCTCAGCTTTTGCCACACGCTCGAAAGAAAGCCTCATTAGGCCAGAAACTAACTAACCAACCACAAATACAAACTCCTGCAGCTGTTATTTACACAATAAACAGTGGATTTGTAGTGCAAGCAAGACACGTCAGATCAGAGACACACCACTTGCTTTGCCTGGGGGAGACTTTTGAAAAATTACAAAAAAAACAAAACAAAACAAAAAATGGGCCAGTAAATGAACAAAAATAAATGAAGTTTATCAGCCCTGCACAATTTAGATGTAGGGTTTCAAAAATGTCAATAAGCACATTCTGTTTTACTGCTTTTTTATGTAAATCAATTTATATTGTTGTGAATGAGAATATGGTCAGCAGGCCACCAGGCCTCCTTTTGCATGCCAATAAGTTGAGTGCCACTGTGCTGGATGATCTGCTGTTGACAGTTATCATAAAGGAATCTTTAAAAGAAAAAGTTTGGCTGACTGATGACCTCACACCAACTATCAGGCTCATTTCTTCTCTTCACTGTATGTTTCTGCAGTGATTTATCTGCTGGCCAATGCCTAATATCCATAAGAAATATATATTTGTTTTTAGACTGAGCTTTGGTCCATTAATTTATTGGTGTTTCTGCTTTTCATTTGCTTGTTCATTATTTTGTTTGATCATTTTTGGAATCTGTATTGTGCAATTTGTTTTGATTGTCTTTGTTGTGTATAACTGTCCGCGATGGAAGCAGTTTAAGAACATGGTGAATATAATTTTACAATACATATATTCTGCTTGGATTTGTTGTTTTAAGATAATAATAAAAACAAAGAAAAAAGAAATACATATTTATTTTTACTACCCAGTAGTCATGGTCCGAGAAAGGAAACAAAAACTATATACTGCGCTGAACACTAACAAGACAAAATCTTTCTCCAGTTGTTGTGGGCTGTTCTGCTGACATTCACATAATCCCATCAAGGTGGAAGAAAAAATGGACATCGGTCACTGTCACTGCACCACTTCCAGCTAATGTGCTTTATGGTGCTATCAATGCCACATTTAGCAGTTAAATGAACACTAATTAACTGATTAAATGCCTACTTACATATTACAGAACAAAATTGTAGAAGATATAATGCAAGAAATAGTCCTGCACCAGTCGAACAGTGAGCTCAAATCATTCTCAGTGTCGTGTACAGTTCCACTATAATTAAAGCTGAAGTAGGAGGGAAACTCGAAAAGCCAGAATTTTAAAGTAGAGTGTGACCTCCTCCTGCAGCTCTCCCCCTCCCCTCTCGGCTGAGAATGTTTGCTTGATTTTTTTTCAAAATGGTGACTGGGTCAGAAATGTTCTCATCTTACAGCTTAAGAGTACATTGAAATATGTTTCTTAAGACATTAAAGGAGAGAAATGTGCATGAATGCCGAACACAATTCAGCAGCAGCACAATCCGCAGCCTCCAAAATGATGATAAAGTTTAATGAACACCTCTTTTAACAAAAACGGAAAAGTGTAACTCTTTCGGGGCTGCTGTAATATTTTGTATAAGAGTGAGCTATAAAAAGCACAATTCCTAAATAAACTGGAAAATTAGTATTCTTATTTATATAGACTGTATATGCCATTAGTTATGTGCAGGGTTTCCTGGGGGTGGTGAGCACTGCTCCATAATAACCCTAATGTTATATTTGATAAAAAATATTATAATTTCCCCTGATGTGAGTAGACTCCACTATGAAAGGCTGAAGGAAACCCTGACATGATCAATAATAACACTCGAAAAACTTTATGGTAGTTCAGCTTGACTCAGTCATAACAACTGAATTGCAATTGCACAACATAAAGTATATTACCGTTAGAGTTAAGGTAGGCTAAATAATGTATTTGTCTGCTTAATTGTGCTTCAGCTACACAAGTGTCAGGTACCTGAGTTAGTGAGTGCGATGGCTTTTAGCATGACAAATTCCTCCCGGTCCACATTTAGCGCCCGGAAACGGCGAGCGAGTTGGCTAATTGCTGCATTTAGCTCTGTCAGTCCAGCGACACGTGACATCTCCTCATCGAGAACAAAATCCTCCGCGAACACCACCTCCTCCTCGCAGCCGAGCGAGCGGTACGCTACACCCAGCACCAGCACCTCCAGCCACACTGACTGCAGCACAGACATCTGGTCTGCTAGGGACAGCGACAGGAAGCCTGCGGTTCAACAGACAGACAGACAGACAGACAGACAGACAGACAGAGAGAGACAGACAGAGAGAGGGGGGAGTGTAAATGAAGAGG
>JAOWBC010000182.1:1863627-1880612 GCA_028566105.1 Hypoplectrus providencianus
AAAATGTATTTGAGTGAACACAAATAAATATATGGTAATAAGAGTATCTGAAGGGACCACACATGTTTACTGTGTCCCCAATAAATTATAAAATCCCACTGAATTGTGAGAGAAATTGCTTTCTGTTTTATTCGGGGTAGCAGGAAAAAGAATTACTGATATGACTGTATATGATAATATGAATTAAAGACAACCCTACAGACTCAAAGTCAAGGTTTTTACACCGTCAATTTGGAGAATTGCCAGATTTTAAGTGCCTTCACAGCATCAAATATCTCCTTAACCATGGTGGAGTATGTTGGCTTTTTCACAAAAAGCTGCTGCTGAGTGCCTGAGAGGCCTGCGTGATGAATTTGTTCCTTTAATCACAACATCGACGACTTCTCAGCTTCTTAACATTTACCTCTAATTAGCAGGATCTTTTTCATCAACGCACAGAAAAACTGTCCTTCCCCAAACGTGTCTGTACTCACATTATCCTGCTCAGTTGGGAAAGCACCGACGCCCACCCGGGTGGTGTACGCTTTGACGACGCCGTACACTCTGCCAACATATGACGGAGGCACGCCGAGGCCGGTGCACACGCCTCCCACGGTGCAGTTAGAAGATGTCACGAACGGGTAGGTCCCTGGACAAAGAAACATCTGTCAGCATGAGGAAAGTGAAAACATCCATCCATCTTCATAATTTACCCCACACACCCTGTGTTGCTCACCAAAGTCAATATCCAGCAGAGCGGCGTTGGCTCCCTCCACCAGGATTTTCTTACTGGGTCCAGTGAGAGCTTTGTGCATGAAGTACACCCCATCAGTCACTAGAGGGCGCAGTCTCTCTGCATATTTCTGAGAAATGGTGAACAGCAGGTAATTAGACAGGAAGACTGTTTAATTTAAAAAATATATATAAATAAATAAATAAAGATAAGCGATCAATACCAATTACATTTATAAACAATCAAACTTAGTTAGTGTTATTATTATATATTTACTTGTTTTATATGCCAGGTGTTTTTTGCCTGTCACAGTGTTGTCATTGCAATAAGATTATTGAAATTAGTACAAGCATGAAAAATAATTTGTTTTCAGACTATATTGAGCAATCCAAATATTAATTAAATTCTTGTTTCCGTACAAAAATTAGAGGCATGTGACAAATGTGCTTATACTGCTGTCACAGCAGTATAAGAATAGTTCTCATGCCGTGGTCACACCAAACAAGTGAAAAATAAACTTCCTCATTTGCTATGACCACAGTTATAATCTTGTCTTGCTAACTGCTCGTTTGTCAGTGTGTGCCTTTCTGTATGTTGCATGCATGGAGAAGCATAAAGGTGTGTTCTGTGACAAGGCTGCCATTCGATGATCTATTCATGGATGGAATCAAAACAAATAAACAGCCAAGATGACGATGGCTAGATGCAAAGGGAGAGATTTCCCATATTACAACAGTTCAGATCTTTAGTTTTCCTCCTGTGTTTTTAAGTAAAGGATGTTAGAAATTCTGTTTATTTTTCCTGGCTCTGTCCTCACCCTCAGCTGGTCCAGTTCACTGTCAATGTCCACGTTAAGGTTTGGATACATCGTCAGGAAATGTTCCGCCAACATACGAAACCTGCGAAGATGATACAGTTTGAGAGTCTGCTCACACATGTTCAGTCATGGTTATGTGCTTCACAGAGTCAATTCATAACAATGTACAGGACAAAAAGGCGATCAAGCTTCCATCAACATAACAGTACTCTCATTTGTGCTGCAGCCAGGGGGCGCCACCTGGTGGCCAGAGAGTCACTGACAATACACTGAAGCAATGCATCATCATAAAATACAGACACCTACACCTTGTCACATTTTGGCAGATAATTAAATCAAATAAACGTGAGACTAATAGCCTCTACAACTAAAGCTAATTGAATTTAGCTAAATTACATAAATTAAGTTTATGGGAATACAACAATGAAAGTGATTACAAGAAATACATTAAAACGCACTTTTCCTCAAAAACCTTGAAATCAGAGACGAGATCACAGACTCGCAGGCCGTTCCGGGCGGCTTTGGAGGAGTAGGCAGGTCCGATACCCTTTTTAGTGGTTCCCAAACTGGAGAACATGAAGCATTAACAACCATTAGCTGTATTCATTAAATGGATCATTTTTAAGAAACGTAAAGTTATAATGTACATTATAATAATGTAAAAAGTGAGAGATACACAAAATTTAAACTGAAAAGAGTCATTTTACTTTTTCCCTTCTTGTTGCTGCCGCTGCTGCTCCTGGATGCCGTCAACAGCCTGATGGAAGTTGAAGACTAGAGGCGGACAGAGCCGACGGTCAGTAACTGAACATTTCTGATTCAAACATTATGACGAGTAAATGCTTACTCACCAAGGTGGGCACGATCAGAAATCTTTAACCTCTCCTCCCATCCTTGTAATCCTGCACACATACAAAAAAAATATCCCACATTACATGTACAACTCATTTTAGCCAATGCAACTACATTCTTTACATTTTATTTCTGTTTTCTTGTGCATTATTATATAACTTTGAAGCAACCACCTAATGCCTTCTCTTTAATGTAATTTAATAAGGGTGTGTTACTAGTGAACTCCTTACAGCCTTATTTTCGCGCCATCTTTCCAATCTTTGGGCATGTGCCAGAATATTTGCACATTGCACAACACCTGCCCTTATGAAGTGTTTGGGGAGTGTTTCCAATGATAATAAACAACTATGATCACGTGGGCAAGGCAAATTTAAGTGGTTTAAAGCATTTGGTGCATCTCAAGTTGCAACTTGCCGCTTTACGCCCAGTGTTTTTAATATCACTACATATCCACCATTCAGAAACTTTACCTTTGCCTTTCTGCATGTTCTTTTCAGCCTCCTCAAACAGACCTGGCAGGTGTATCACCACTCCATTACCTGTAATGCAAAATAAGTCTTTAACAAAACTTTATGCAGCACATAAACAATCCCTGACATTTTACTTATAAAACAGTCTATCTTGTTACCAATCACTTTAACAAGAGTTCATTTCTGCTTTCCATGTTTTTATAGCACTGGGAAAAAAAACATTTCACAAAAAGAGGAAACATTACTTTTTTAACAGTACGTATTCTAACAGAGCAATGTTGCACCTCTGGGATTGTCTTCATTCACTTAGTTAACCTTTAGTTACCCTTTCAGTCTGCTGTGCACTGTATGTTGACTTTCTCTACGTACCCTTGCATACTCTCAATTTAGCCCAGTGCAAATGTACTACAAACACAACCCCGTCTGCAAGACACATTGCAGCTGATAAGGCTGTCTACTGTACTTTTGATGTGCACTCTTATCTTGGTCATAAACCATTTTTTATTGCTTTATCTGCACTTTATCTTCCCGCCAACTTCAAGTCTGACAAAATAAAAAATAAAAAAACACAAAGGATTCTCATGTACCAATGAAGGAGACAGCCTTCTTGTTGAGGACTCCACTGGGCAGCAGGTGGAAGTCGTACTCCACTGAGTCCACAACAACAGTGTGTCCTGCATTGTTGCCCCCCTGCAAACAGTACAAACATTTTTAATGGCAAATAAACAGTGTCAAAGTCTTGTGCAACCCCACAGTCTATGTTTGAATGCGACTAGAGTCACAATGTTTAGCCGCTGGCTGCAGTAACAGTGCTTCTCACTTAGGAAAAAAAAAAAACAATTTTGCTAAATGTCTCCATGTTGAGGAAGAGAAACAGCTGGGCGATCAGTGTGTTACATAACGTTACATTCACCGGATACGGTAATCAGTTAGAGGTCATGTGTTGGATTTAGAACACGTTTAGCTACCACGACAGCAGATTACAGCAAACAAAAACGACTGAAACATGCCAGCAGCCTTCAGATAGCATATTAGCATCAACTTAGCACTTCCACATCCGGGAGGTCAGACAAGGTTGTTGACGTCGGAACCAGGTCATGAATATTTAACAGCTGTTAACGGTAACGACTTTCACCAAACTCACGTCTTAACAGCGGGTATATTGAATAACGACGCCATTTGCCATTCAGTTTGAGTGTCAAATGTGAAGTTAAATCGTTAGTGTAGCTGGGTACCTGGCACCTGCATACAATATCCGCATCCATTGCGAGCAAGTCCACAACTTTCCCCTTGCCCTCGTCGCCCCACTGCGCCCCGAGAACAACGGTCACTTTGTTCTGAGGCTCCTTCGGGACGCGGAGAGGGGACTCCTGCGAGACGCTTTCCCGGGGCCGCTTCACGACTGGCTCCCCGTTCAGGGAGACGGTCTCTCGCCCGTTAACGTTCGCCATGGTGCTGTCGGATGCCATGCTGCTGCCCACCGTCTACAAACCGGAATATCGTTTTACCGCGTTTCTGTGCGTCACAGGAAGTGCGTTTGTGCTACCACACCACCAGGTGGCAGTGTTTCCTCTTTGCGCGGTTCTTCTGTATATCATCTTTGAAGGCATAGTTATTATTATTTATGTGCACTACAAATTTTCGAAACTGACTTTAATCAATTAACCGAAACAGAGGCACTGTATTTAAATCTTTTAACTACGTGATTTTTTGTTGTTGTTAAAACCATGACCGTTGAAGAGACATCACGATTAACAAAGAGAAAAGAAATATATTGTAATAATAATTCACTCCTCTCCATTTCCGGCCTTGTTTTAATCCACCGGTCGGGCTGCACAGCTTGACCTCTCTATTTAAGCAGCTCAAATCCAAGTCTCTATAAGCACAATACAAATTATTAAGACTTCAACGTCTGGATTTGTTTTGTTTTACTTGTTGAATTTGGTGGATATAAAGCATATCTTTAAAAAAAAAAAAAAAAAAAATTTAACCCCCAATGTAGCTGAGAGTCACCGGCCACTGTCCTGTAAAAATGTGGTCTCTCAAGTATCTCTGAACTAATTTAAATAATCATCGGTGAATTAAGTAAGTTTTATGGAATTTAGAGCAACCTTTAAGAGCCTGCATCTACTGGTAGGGTACTCTAGAGGGCACTGCATCACATGTTTGTTTGTTTTTCATAGAGGACACCAAAAAGACCACTTTAACAACCTTTATCTGCCATAGGGATATCCAAGAGTGGATTCATGCTATGGCTATTCACTCAGTGACAGAAAGAGAAATGGCACGGCTGGTGTGTGATGGTGACAGACAGATGGTTCATCCAGTCACATGCCTGTCTTTTTTTTTTTTTTTTTTTTTAAGTGCCTTGCCGTTTTCCAAACAGTTTCAATGTCAGCCTCTGAGATGGTTCTGTGGAACAAACCATCTGGCAGTGTGGCAGTGTATCTGAAACACCAAACCCGGATTCATTACAGCAATGTGTCCATCAAGCTACCAGGTGGCAGCAAAGGCAGCTGCTTCCTCTTGTGTCATTCCAGGTCATATTGATTTTCCCTGGTGCATAATCCAATATAAATTTGCATTTAATCAAAACACAGCAAACACAGCCACTCAGAGTGTACCCTCACACAAGTTATGTTATAGCACATGCCTGCTGGACAGGTTTCTGGACCACAATTTCCCATATCTGTCTTGCATTTGTGGTTTAATTATTAGTGAATTAAAGTCTTGTGTTTATTTTTCTGCAGTAATGCATTCCCAAACCCCTGTTGGAGGTAGCTCATGGGGTCTGTGCGCATGGGCTGCATGGATATTCAGGGATGAGGACTGATCAGGTAATTCAGGTCAGGTTGCCTATATAAATATTTTAATGTAGATTATTTCTGAAGCATGGATCAGATGAGTTATTGTGAGGACCAGCAGTACTTATTCTTGTGCTAAATAGATTAATGCACAGTGATAAATGTTGATGGATGTAATAAAACACAAACTAATGGATGTAATGTTGATGGATGTAATAAAACACAAACTAGCTGCTTTCAATAAATATTTTTTTAATATTGGATTATCAATAAACACTAAATTTAAGCTTTATTTAAAGGCTAAATCTTAATAAAGGGTATGCTACATTAATTAATTATTCTTTCCCTTGTTGATGAAACTGTAATTTGTTAGTTTAATTTTGGATTAAACAAAATGTTTTGAACTGGGGCCCATGAAGATGCTGCTTCAACTTGTTTCCATGAGGCTGGAATGACTAGTGCTTCAGAATAAATAAGGTATATCTGTATTTGTTTGAGCTGAGGAAATTTATCTTTGATTTTTTCTTTCTTTAAAGATCATGCTAGTATTAGTATTTCATGATTATATTAACTTAACATTGCAGCACCAAAACTCTAAAGATAATATGTGATTCAGGGTGAAAAGTATCCTGATTTTCTTTGGCAACACATTAATATAACACAGACCCACAAAGGACAAATGAAAGATTGGTCCACACATTTAGATTTTATTCAGTGTAAAATTTGCTTCAAATAACTGATACACATAAAACTCACAGTTAGCCCCTTGATGCGTCCATGAAACCAAAGCCTTCTTCTTTATAACTGCATTCAGAGGGACGAACACAGCAGTGGCCTACAGAACTGACAGGCAGATGTTACAATCACTGGCTGTCAATTCATAGGTCATCACCTTGTGTCCCATTGCTCTTCAGCTGCTTCAAAATAAACATTTCAGGGACTACTGGGATCTCTCAGGCAGTTTTCGAGGTTGTGTTTGGTGGCTCTCTGCAGGTAACAGCACCTCCACTGGAACAGAAAAAAACTTCCACATGGAGTTGCTGTTACATGCAGAAAGCACCAGAAGGCTCAGCGCTGACAGGAAACTGCAGCCTCTCTAGTGGTCCGAGTCAGTCACAGATGGACAAACCTGTGATGAAGTGGTGCTGGTGTGGCAACATGACCTGAGAGAGAGAAGAGGAGCACAGAGGTTAACTCAGGATTTGGTTTTGGAGGCCCTTGCTTTAGTACGTGAGGAGTCTCCACTTGACTTTGACCCGGCAATTTCCTCCTCCCAGTTTTATTACCTCAAGTAGAAAGCATCATTGCTCACACTCTTCCAACAGCCCGGCCAAAGGGCCAAGGCCTGCGCAGATAACACAGATTTTATGGCTGCTGTCAACATGAGGCCGCTTTTCAATATGTGAATATCAGGGTGTGTCTGACCTCTGTACCTGCGGGCCCTGCATTTCCTGCTTACACTGACATTTGTCCTCATAATTACTAAAAGATTAGCTTCACAGTTTGTCAATATTCTGTCAGTTGAAGCCAAATGAGCTGGGGTTTTTGCAATACATTTTGTTCCTTTTCAGCCTGCGTTGTTCAGCTTACAGAGTGATATCTCTGTAGACTTTGCCTTGTAGTAAAACTGCACAGAAAAAAAACAGAACAATAAAGCAATTAAATGATTAGCAGCTCCATTGGACCTTGTGTGCTTGTACTTGGTTGCTTTATATTCTGTTGGATTGACCAATCATACTGCATCCATTGCTTTCTGCCTCATTGTGAACAGAAACATTAACTAAATCTACTACATTTACAGGTAGTTTATTTTAATCAATAAAAGTGCCCCAAAAATGTTTTTTAAGTAAACTAAAGGGAAAAAAGTTAAGACTTCAAGCAAATTACAGAAAGACAGACTTGGTCTCACAAAACGTAATGTAACATCAAACACAAACCCATTTAAATGCTGTAAAACTGTATTTTTTCCAGTCACAACCTGCTTTTGTCAGATATTCTTTTGATAAAAGAAAAACACTCCTGTAATATAAATCCAATCCTGTAACATTCACTTAGGATTCAGTTTCGGGATAAGAGCTGCACTCACCTTTAGATGCATGGCCCCGTTGCCTTCACAGGACGAGGCCAAAGGTTTGAAGAGCAGCAGGGTGTCACAACACCGAGCGCACAGCAGCAGAGCAGAGAAACACAGAGAAGAAGACACAGAGCGGACGAGGCATGGACAGATGAAGACACAGAAGGCGACGCTGACAGCGAACAGCAGCTGAAAGAGGCGCATTTCGATGTAAATGTCAGCAAAGACGGCGAAGCAATGGCAGCGAGGCAGAGCAGCCAGTTTAAGAGATCAGGAGTTGGTGGAAGGTTAATTATTACACTTGCAGTCAATATTTAACAGGCCCAGCGCCCTGCCCCTCAGTCCAACATCCTGATTCCACTCTGACTGACACAGAGGGTAGGGCCAGCGTCAAGCACATCTCTTTTGTCCCCTGCAGAAAATATGTATTCAACACCTCACATGGCCTGCAGGAAAAACTCCACTCCAGTATGAGTTTGATTAAAAACCTTTAACTTAGTGATCTACCATGTCTAAATTCCCATAAGGTAATAAAAACACCCTTGATTTTTCAACTATTAATAAGTACTTGCTCAGATTTTTGTGTTTTACTTCTCAATGCATCATGGCACAGCGTGATGAGGTAGCAGCACGTGACACCAATCTACATTTTTCGGATGTACATACACACACCTACGCACACTTACTGGAAGGAGCAGATATGAAACTCATGGTCATGAAGCAATAGCACAGGAGGAAGCAAAAGACTGTGGGCTGGAGTCACGGAGCACGAGTGGACGACAACACAATAAAAGGCTGATTGAGTGGTGTGGTAAAGATTGGGAGAGGGGAGGAGGGTGCAGAGTGCAACAGGTACAGGCTATTAATAAAGTGGATATATCAATCCAAGTAAGTAGACTGAAAGAAGGATTTTATATCATATTATAGAACATAGGAAGTTAATTGGAGCGACCCTAAATGATAAACCAGTTGTGTAATTATTTAACTTTACAGCACTGTAAAATCACTCATGACATGTGACACAAACCACTGGTAATAAACTGTGTTACTATTTAAGTTTGCAATGGTTTAAAGCAGCGATACTCAGTTTGTGTAACGGCCAGTTCATAACATGAATTATTTATTAATTAAGAGATAAGATCTTCCTTTGAAATGCTTTATTTGCCTGTGGGATTTTTGAATTGGATTTAACAACATTGCATTAAAAAAATGTCATTGTTGTAAACATATTTGTTTTGCAAGACAATCTTCCTAAATTAACACCACTTGATATGATATTTGAAGTGTTAATGCAGTAGACAGAAGAAGCTAATGGTATCTATAGCAACCTACTCCATGGTTCACGTATTGTTACTACTGTTATGCTTGAGATAGTCGACAAGCTAACCAGCAGTTTTGACAAGCCAGCAGAACTGTATCCTAATTTATTAACCTAACATACAATCTACAAGAGTTTGCCAAAACACAAATAGAGGCCGTGAAGAGGACTAGTGACAGACTTTCCGAAAACTCTTTCCTGTGGTGCCCTCTTTCTTTGGACGGACCTGTTTTTCAGGGGTTCCATTGGCTCCTCCTATGGCATTTTTCCCATTATAAACAAGCTCTGTTTTGGTGCTTTTTAATGCACTCTGGTGTCCCACAACCAAGGACTTTCCATATTGCATTTAGCCCCTGGTTGATGGAGCTGTGAGCCCGAGGCCAAGAAAGCTTTCACATTGGCACAATCCTGGCATACAATGTCCCGAAGCGAGGGAACCACAACTTTGGCCTAAGACTTGCTCCAGAGCAGGTTAGCCTCAAGTTTGTGCCCTGAAAATCAAGCAAAAACTGGGCTAAGAGTTGCCAGTGTGAAAGGGAACTAAAGTCAACATTGTTATTTTAGACTGTTAACTTTAGCTTGGTGTCCCAATAGTGATTTAACCTGGGTACACCTTTTCTGAGCGCTATACTTTTTTACTTTTTTATTTTATGTTAAACTCGGGAATTCTTGCTTCGATGGATATTATTTTCATTTTCTCTGATTTGTTTGAGAAGTGCCTGGAAAATAAAGGAGATGTTATCTGATTATCTAAAAGGGGCAAAAGTTATATGAATGGATTCATAATGAAACTGAATATTTAGCAATGGGAAAGGCTAGGCGGGATGAGTCCTCATGCGAATCATTATTTTAAGGTCCGCAATCACAAAAGTCTTAACTGTAATTTCAAAATAAAACATGTCATATGTGAAGAAATAAGACATTTTGATTCTTGGTTGTAGCATTTCTGCCATGTTCTGCCTCTTTTATTCATACACTTGGAGCTATCTTATCTCTCAAGTTCAAGGGATTGGTATGCCTGAGTGCAGAGTCCAGTGTCTCCAAGAGAGAGAGTATGTGCACAGCATTAATGTGCAGCACAGATAAAGTCCTTTGTTGCTCTTCTGAATCCCCGGTGCCTAAGGTCATAATCATTTCTGCTGCAATTTAGATCAGATAACAACATCAATCTGCTGAGCATGAAATTATCTCCTGCACAAGGTCACATGCACTCCTCAAATCTCATTGCACGATGTTCTCATTTCAGAAATGATTGACTCCTTCAGGACGACTGACGCTGTTTTAGTTGCTGGACAAACCGTCTTCTGCATTCAATTCAATAATTAAATGGTAAAACATTCTACAGCTTCAGTCTATTACTTCTATTATCTTTATTGACACGATTTATAGTGTTTAGATGTGGGCACAGTTCTTCTTTTTACTTTTTGCTTTTTAATCATTTCCTTATAGTTTCACTGGACTATTGGTTGGTTGGTTGTCTAGTTTGATGTTTTTAAACATAAGATCTAAAATCCAGACATATAACATCATATTTAGTAAAACAAACACAGTTTCCATTAAATATTCATGTCCAGACATGTTGGTGCCAAGGGTTGCATTCAAAAACAGAACTTACATTAAACTGCAGCAAAAAATAAAAAATAAATAAGAAGAACATGACTGAATCTTTTTTCTCAACAAGCTAATTACGATAAGAAATCGTGGATGGAAAAGTTATTTTATGGTGAAGTGTGAGCAGTTTTTTTTTTGTTTTTTTTTACCTGAGAGATTTCCTACGGGCTGGTTTCAGAGTGGGCGGGGCTCAGGTAGAAAAGGTGATGTCATGTACTGGTCTGCACCAATCAGGATTTAGCAACTTTTGAATTAGTTGTGAAAGGTGTTACCTTGTTTGATCATTGTCAATCTGATCACAGCCACACATTCCTGATGAGGTTATTATGTTATTGTTTTTCTTATTTAGTTACCTACCTAAATATAGATTGTTGGTATATATAACACCAACTTATAGTTGGACTGTGTGTGCCTGCTAATTTGGTTTTTGTCTGTATATATAAGTTTGCCCTCTCTTTTATCATATATTATTATCTGCCATATAAAATAAAAACATAGAAACAAAGACATTTTTTTAGAATAGAAAAAACTAGGACTGTTATATCTATGCGCTGTCTGATAACATTTTACTTTCTTTTACTAATATCCTGACTTCAGTTAAAGGAAAAGGTTATTATTCCTGTGGTTGCAAGAATGCTATACATTGAACTATAAACTTGGGGTTGGAATATTTGTATAGTTGGCATCTTAAATGATTCTCCTACAACAGAAAAATGTATTTTGACATCTGTTGCCCCCTATTGATGGCCAGAATGCATTGCAATAGTGATCCCTTCTTAGTCAAAAACATTTTTATAAAAGGAAAGCAAAGATACATCACAGAGCACAATACTGTGATATGTTGTTTCCCCTCTCATAAATCTTAAGGTTCTGAATCTTTCTTCCACAAATGATTTCTAAAACCCCAAACAAAGCCTTTGCCTCCTTAGCTCCTCTGGCTGGATGAGTGATTCTCATCAAATGGAAGCGACATCTCATTTCCCTTTTATCCCACTCCGTCAGAAATCTGTTGAATATTTTCTGTATTCAAGGAGGGGCTTTCATAACCTATTTCCCCAAGGCCTGATGGAATCTCTGCCCTCTTCAACTCAAACCTGCCTGTTTTCTGTGCTGGTTCACTTTCATGCAGACTTATGCTGGGGATTTATTTTCTTGCTTGAATCTGTAATGTTATGTTTTTTTTTTTTTGTAAAATATTCTTGCAGTTTCTGATTCCAAAACTAAAATAAACTGTGCCTTTAACAGAGAAATCAATAATAGAAAAATACAAAAAAAAAAAAAAAAAAAAATTCACTCCCTTTTCTGCTGCTTGTTAAAATGGATGAGAAGAAAAATAAAAAAAGGCAGCAAAACTACACTACAACAGACTTACACACACAAAGACAGAATGTGATTTGGTTATTTTTGATGTTTATTTCATTCTTTTGATCGTTTTGGGGGATTTGTGCAAATTGTGTGTGCTTGTATATACAAATAATTATCTCCAAAGCCATGCATTGTAATTCAGTATTGGGTAAGCAAAATGTGAAATTTGATTTGCATTATATCAATGCAGGTTTTCAGTTTAATGTAATATCCAAAGATCTTTCAACTAATAAATAAATTGAGACCAAGAAAAAGCAATGTTAAACATGAATGAGAGTAATGAAAGAAATAAATTACATCACCAAGACAATAACTGCCACACATTCACACAAAACGAAAACCAGTTTGTTCTTTAAAACCAATTTGACTGTAAGACTTTATTCAGCTCTGATAGTAAAATTACAGTGAAAAACATAAAGGCTGCTCCCCAAGATGTTGTTGTGATATGATGATGTGTTGAATAGAAGTCGGGCTACTGATTTCACAAATTAGCAAAGTAATTTTAGTCTTACCTTATAGGAAATATCATCTAACACTTTTAGCTAAAATAATATGTACAGGCTTCTTGATCATCTCATTGTGAATTCCAGTAAAAGTTTAAATGCTATTCACAGTCCTTATGTTACCCTCTACAGAAAACAAAGTGTCTTAGAATTAACAGCTACTTTCATTTTACAGTACACAACATTTTAGTCACATAAAAAAACGACTGAAAAGACGATGACAAGACAAACACATATGGACATCTAGAGTTAAAAGCTGGTTCGGATTAAGATTCCTCTCTGATTGGAGTGCATCCAGAGAAAAAACTGTTCTGAAAACTTGTCAGGATTCTCTTCTTCCTCTTGAGGAAGCTGATTGTTGTTGTTTGGTCCTCTTCCATGTCTTCCTCCTCCTCATCTTCCTCTGGAAGAATAGGTTTCCTGACCAGATTCAGGTCAGTAGTGGTATGACCCATGTCTCCGATTTCTTTCAGCACCTGGAACAGTGTTTAAGACCATTAGTATGTTCAGCATTGCATCCTTTAAATTTACTGTGGAAACAAGCATTGTAGGACAATAAGGAAACTATGTACCAAAATAGTGATACATGAAATTATAGCAGCTATCCCATTTACCTATATTTTAAAGCTCATCTGGCTGATAATATAATATCTATTCATTCTGCTAGGGACATGGCGTCGATGTTGGGCATTTTGGTTGATATCCGCATGTTTGCAAATGTTAAATAGTTCATTTAAATGCCAGTATTGAACAAAAACGTGCCAGTGATCTCATGCATCTCTATGGTAGAATCCTTTCTTACAATCAGAACCGGTTTTACCCCTTGTACGTCACAGCATATGAAGGGAAAAACTCACCTTTTCAGAGGTAATGCATATCTATTTATATAATTTTAACCATTTTAATGCTATCCTGTGAACATAACACCCCTGTTGTTGCCTTTTTATACAAAATGTAATTATTTTCTGTATGCTAAATGCTAGGCGGGATGTTCCTTTTTTTTTTTTCTTTAAAAAAAAAATAAAAAATACAGTCTGGGTAATGTCAACGATTAGCAACATGGATTTCCATTTATTGCATCCAACACTGCAGTGCTCTATTACAGAGCAGCATTATAAATAGGTAACAGATCAATAACTGTGAGAACAATTTGCTACCATGCAGCATGTTTGCAGCATAATGTATGTAAATACATGCCAATCATACTGACAGCTTCTGATGGATGATGATTCCTTGTACTGCCCAGTCTTCACAAGGGGTCGGCTTACCTTCTTAGTGGGCGTACAAGATGGCGGCTTGAAGAATGTGGTGTTGTCAGGGCTGATGGATGTGGGATCCTGTAGAGACTCAGAGTCTCTGGAAACACTTTCTGTGTGACTTAAATCCTGAAATGAAGTTCACAGCAGAGACACAATGCTTATTTGTCTGCATTGTATTTTCATAAAAGCATCCAAAATCTTCAACAAAGCAAATCAAGGGAATTTTGGTCAACAGAGGCTGACTGGACCGAATTATTAAGTATTACTTTAAAATGATTCTGATTAGCTTTCCATGATGATTATTATGCTGAAACATTTCAGTGGTTTCATTATCAAAAGTCTCATATACAAGCATAAAACAGAAAAGTGATATTAGGGATTACTATCACATAAAACATAGGCAATTTTTGCTAATATAAACATATAAAATTAAACCTTTTAATTCAAACTTACCTCTGCAAGCACCTGGTTATTATCCATATTCCGACACTTCTCATGGTCGCACTGGCAGTTCTCCCCACACGTCATCTTTCCTTTGCGGCACCTGCAGTGCTTGTTGCCACAGCGGCCTTTACACGCACACTACAAAAGAGATCATGACAGTAATATATACATATAAGTTGCATTCATGATTTATACAGGTTTTTATGACCAGTCTTACCCCGGTTGCTTTTGGGTTTTTTGAGGCTCTGCGTCCTTTTGAGAGTTTCACCGGACGCCACTCCTCCTCTTCCTCATCACTCTCATCCTCATCGGGAGAGATGAGCTCTTCAATGGTGATGGTTGGACTCTGCTGTGCTTTAGCTGTGGTGAAGCGCTTCCCTTTAGGCTTAAATTATTAGAAAACAGAAAAAAAATAAAATACACCTGGACCTTAGAAAAAAATTTTATTTATAAAATTCTACATCTACATCATAAGACATTTTTTCACATTTATGTATTAGAATTATTAATTATTCAGTTATAATATTCTACTTTCCTTAACCAAAATACCTTTAAATCTTTATAACCTTGTATATAATAATAAAACAACGTACCTTTGGAGGAACATACTCAAACGAGTCATCTGGGTTGTTTTCATTGCTGTTCGTAGGCATGAGGATTTTCTTTCCACTTGCCAGATGAAGTAATGAGAGTTTCTGTTGGGAGAAAAGGTTTGTGCATGTGTGATTGAGCCCAATCATGTCTAGACAACCTAAGTTGATAGTGGATTTTTTTAACGGTGGTTGGATGAGATACTGACCAGAGTGAGTGTATGACCTACAGTGGATGGCAGTCAGTATAGTTATGGTGTTTTACAGGGCCAGTTTGAATTGACCAAAGCCACAATGTCAAACAAACTAATCTTGGCAGCTGTAGACCAGCAGTTTGCATGTTCAGCAAGTTGAATGCAACAGCAAATGACTGTTTTTGCCAGTTTTTGGGCTTTTAAAGCATAGATAAAGACTGTATTTTCCAGATATACCGTAGAAAACACTTCAACTGATACTGACTATGGATGGAAGTACCTTAAGTTACTACACTTAAAAACACTCGAAACAATCATTTTAACAGATAAATGCAGCACTTCAAATGGTACACATTTGTACATTTTTAAGTCCTGCAGTCATACTCAATGTGATTCAATGACAATTTCTAATCTGATTATCAAGGAAACAGAAAATAATTTATGGCAGTTACCTGTCTGTATTGCTCATTCTGCTCCACCAGTGTCTGGTTCTGCTCGCTTATTCCTCGGAGCTTTTCAAGCTCTTCTTCCTGGAATCACGTAATGAATAAGCACACAATTATCTTTTATGATAATGGAACAATTTTGCTTGAAAGAAAAAGTTAAATGTTAAAAAAAAAAAAAAAAACCTTAATTAAACACTTATCAACTGAAGACAAACCTGAACTTTGAGGCGCTGGAGAAGCTCCTTCTCCTTTGAACTCTCCTTGGTTTCATCTGACTCTTCACATATGGGTTTGTTCTGTAGCTGGTTAAGGAGGTAAAGGACCTTTATGGAGAAAAACAGGAACATTATGTAAGTAATTATGCCTCTAAAACAGATACAAATTAATATAAGAGTAGAAGCAAGGGGCACCTTCTCTTGATGCCTCTGCTCTAGTTCCACCAGCTGTATCTGGTGCTCCATGTCCATGGTTGACATTACATGTCGCTCATCTGCCAGCATCTTCCTTAAATCTTGTGCATTCCCAGCCTCCTGTTTGAGCTCGCTCTCCAGTTTGGCACTGGCTGTTTTAGCAGCAACAAGCTAAATTTAAAAAAAAAGTGTGTTAAAGGTGATTGGAAAAACAGCAATCAGAACTAGTTTAACACACAGGTGTGAATATACTACAAGCATTGGCTCACCTCAGACATGAGGACCTTCAGGGCGCTCTTGGCATCGACTATGCTTGTGATGCTATCAAAGCGCTGTTTTAAACGCCCTTCGCTGTCTGCAGCAAGAACTTTCTGCTGAAGGTCGGCTATCTGGGCATTCCTGTGAAAAATTCAAATAGTCCTGCAAATCTTAACAATTCACACAATGAAGTACAAAATCAATTCAGTGTTCATTGTTGTTAAAACATTTTGTATCAAAAAACATGGCTTTTTTTGTTAAATAGAATGCATTTTATACACATGAAATGCTCTTGCAGATATTTAACAGCTGTATGTGCTTATCTGATGTGTAAATAAAGGCTTAGCGATTATCTGAAAGGTAATTCAGAGGAAGGTAGGATATATATAAATAAATAAATAAAAATAAACAGTTCATTGAAGTGTTTGCTGTGCAAGGCTCACCTGAGGGCCATCTCTGTCTCCAGGTTCTCTACCTGTTTGGTCAAAGGTGTTTCCAGCGCTCCCTGGGTCTCTAGCTCAGAGATGATCAGTGTCCGCCGCTGCATGGAGCACACCGCGAAGCAAAGGATTGATTTTTTTTTTTTCTCTGTCACATTTCTACTTTACTGGTGCACGAGCTGTCTTCCTATTTCTTATTTTCGGTGCACACTGAACAGCAGAGAGTTCACATCTCACCCTGATTTTAGCAGCGGGTCGGTCCCCAGCCTCTATCTGCTGTTTGAGGTGGTTGATCTCCTGAGCCAAGACCTTTCTGTCCTCGAGCAGATCTTTGAGGTGGCGCCGGGCCTCCTCTGTGCTCACCATCACCTCCACTTCATTGAGAAGCCATGTCTGATCAAAGAAAGACACAGTTAAG
>JAOWBC010000182.1:1900104-1918408 GCA_028566105.1 Hypoplectrus providencianus
AGTGATTAGATTGGGATTGGCACTAGAAGCCATTTTTAATTAAACATGTCGCATCAACATTTTGACAATGAGTTCCATCAGCTTGATCGCTGTGTAAAGAAATAAATGATTAAAGACATTCATCCCGTTTTTCACAATGTGCTCCAATCAGTGCTATCAGTCAACATATCTCAGTATAACCGGGGTCAGGAAGCCCTTTCAGAAACTTGGATGCCAGTCTTGGGTGTGGAGAAGCAAGAGGATAAGAGAAGGAAAGCCAAAACACACTGAGGACAGAGCAGAGTGCCTCCTTTTGTGCTCATCTAAAGGTTTTATTTGAAGTATGTCAAACAGAAAGCTAATCTGGATAGGATAATAAACTATCAAGATCTAAAGCCATTGTTCTTCTTTTGCCACCATGATTTAAAATGATTAATTACATTACAATCCAATCCGTCTCCTTCTTAGCTGCTGTTTCTTTTGAAATGATTTGCCTTTCAAGCCAAGAAACATCCATTATTAATCATTTCCCCCTGTAGGATTTAGGGTGGGTCTGCTGCCAAAAGGCAAGAAAGTATTGATCCCTTGAAGGAACACAGAAGGGAATCAATGTGTGATCTATATGGAACGGCAAGAATTTGGATACACTATACAGAAATAACTGGGCAGGCTGTTTAAAGGCCAGTAAAGAAGTAAGACGCCCAGTCCTCCATCTCATGCATGGTTTCACCTGCATGAAGCCTGACTTGCATAAACTTGTTTGGGTTTCAACATGACAGTGAGCCGTGTGGCTAAAATAACAACACGTGCAGTTGAACTCGAGCCGCATCGCTGAAAGGCTGTTTATGTGTGGCTACTGTTCAGCATGTGAGGTATTTTGAGTGGTCTTTTGGAGCGGCACAACTCAACAACACGACTGAGCTGGAACATTACAAGAACATGACACTTATTTGCATCCATAAGATACAATCCAATAGCCAGATATGATGCCAGATCAGATCATATGTGTCACAGTATGTGAAACTTTACACTGCAGTCTGGGCTGTGAGATAATGGACCACGTGGTCTCACTTAAAGATGCTGATTTCACAAATCAGCATTGAGCAGAAGAACACGTTGACAAGACCATAACTCAAGGCTATTGAGCTGCAAACTGCTGATGTCAGGAAAGGAGTTTCCTCCCTTCACCATTTCCCTCAATAGCCCACTGCTGACTTTTCAAATTCAGAGAAGTAGTTTAGGACAAAGAGTTCCCCTCAGTATTACTGACTGCCAAATCCAAGGCCTAGAGATCACCAAGGAAAGAATTTCCAATTCGTTAAAAACAAAACTTGCAACTTTTTTTTACATCATTGTGATCACACGTATCAGGTGTTTTCCCAGCTAAAAGGGAATGTCAGTGGTTTTGCAACATAATCTGGTTTTAAGTTTAAAAATGCTTAAAATTCCAACCTGGTACATTCTGATGAAGTAAACAACCTGTCTGTCCTCAGCTGACTGTTAACTCCCACCACTGCAGATCTTGGCAAGATACACAGCACTGTTAAAATATTGACTAACTTGAACTTTATTTCCAATCTATTTATCTTAAGGATTACACCTAACTGTTAAAAAAGAAGGTCTCTTTTTTTTATTACTTTAGCATGACTACACATTCACAATTAAAAAGACCACAATGGAAGAAAGAAAATACTAAATTTATGGCTTTTTACCTCTGACCTACAGGCTTTTTGTCTTATGATCACAGATAGACATATGGCACGTGCTATGGCATCGTTTCCCTAATTTTTAAATGCACTTTTGGTGGGAATGCAGAAGTGAAATTGTCCATGTAATGTCTACTGGGATTTAACTAAGGCTGACTGAGCAATACTGGGCAGCGATGCAGAGGTGACTAACACAGCCCTGCTGATCAACACAGACGCGTTTACATGTATAGTTCTTTGTTTAAGACATCAATGCATTCTCTTGCTGCAAGTCGAAATATGAAAACACGACTGGGTCTATTTTTAGAGATCTTGTCGAGGAACAAACAACGGTCATGTGCCCCAACTCTACTTCCCGGAAGCAAACATGTAGGCAGCGAAATCTGGGGGGCAAATACAAAAAAAAGGGAAAAAAGGGAAAACGACACGATACCTTTTCAGACTTTGGTTTGTTTTGAAGGAGCTGCTCCAGGTAGAGATCGGAGAGGGCTGTCCGGACACTGTTCACCGACTCCAGTATGACAGCAGGTTCGTTTTTATTGGATTTTAACGTCATCTTTCCGTTAGCTTAAAAAAAAAATGTGAACCCGATGTGCCCCCGCTCAAGGTCCGCAAGAGGCAGGCCACAAAGAGATGAAACTGCTGATAAGGAGCCCTGGTGGTTGATAAGTCACTCTCTGAGATAAAAGTCCAAGGTTTTGATCAGCAGCAGGTGAGGTACATGAGATATCTGCTGCGGGGACACCGCTGACAAAGCAAGTAAACATGCAACTGACTGCTGCTCAGAGGGGCAGGCTTATGCTGCCTTCAGGTGCCTCCTGTAAGCTCCAAAATCTCACTACTCGAGGTGTTTATATTGCTATCCGTTGAAATGTTTCTACACGGACATAAAAAAAAAAAAAATGTTGTTTCATGCCTGTTTAATTCTTTGTTAATTCACACAGCATAATAAACTAACCTGTTGCCTGCGGAATATTTGAAAATTATTTATACCATACTGTTTGTTTACCTTGCTCTCTTTGAGTCTGAACATTTTAGTATTTATCTGCTTTTAGTTGGTTTATTTTTTTCTCTGTTTTCAAAATCTGCACTGAATATTACATCTTTAATTTATACTGTTTTTAAACCAAAAATGTTTCTAATCAAACATATATTTAATCTATAAATCTAGATAAGTATAATTTTGTTGTGAGTTGCTAAAGACTCTAAGAAATAAAGGGGCTCATACATGTAACTGCTCGAAATAAGGTTTTTGGAACAAAGCATTAAAGGAAATTATTAAATATTATATTTATTTATCATTGGATATTTATATATTCGCGGTCACCCAACTTAAACTTTGGAATTTCCGACAGACCTTGAATGCTGCTTTACCGCAGCACTCTCAGCAGGGCTGCACAATCAGGCAACAAGGAAGCCAAATAACGGAGTGGTGCTGAGTGATACCAGCAGCTGAGTTGTAGAGATGCCGATTAAAAAACAACGCGTTTGTAAAGGTGCAAATGAACAATTATAAGCGGAAGAGTACTCCGCGTACCTGATCTAATAATACACATGCAGACATTAAGTAATGTAACATTAGCTTTGTGACCCATAATATTGTACATCCCCATGTATTTATAGGTTGCTAAAGTGTAAAGGTGGTAAATGAAAATGGATGCATAAGCTATATTGTCAACAAGACCTAAGTGTCAGAATATGGCCTAAATAATAAAAATGACAATAAAATGTTTTTTCCCTGACGGTTCTAGTTTCCTTTACCATTTACCTTAAGTCAAAAATATACACCAGCGACCTACATTTGAGGCTCCGGGAAGGTTTTTTTTTGTCCAAAACAGAGAATGTCTAGTCATGCATTACAAGAAGAGATATAATACATGTGATTTTAAATGCAAAATCCATAAAGATTACTTAGCAAAACCAATTCTAATCACAAATTGTGACACAGTCTGTTTGGTTGCCCTATCATGGCTTTGTTATTCTGCATGCTGCTGTACTACACTTCTTGATTTATTCTCTGTAGCAGGTCCATGCACATTCTGCACAGACAGCTGTACGCCCTTCTGCTCTTCATTGTGAGGTACACCACAGTTGGGAAAAAGGGAAAGAGGTATTCTGCCTGGTGTTGTTAGCTTCCTGATAAACAGGCAATTTCCTGAAAGGACTCCAGAGGGAGCCAGCATGCAGGTTAGTATCAGCCATACACCCATGACATGGCTCAGTCAGCTAACACCTGACCCCTCGTGAATAGGGTTAGCAAGCCTTTAGCTGCCCTCCTGCCTGTCATTCAAAAAGCCATCAGGTACTCTTAGTTAAAATAACTTTTATGCTGTCTGGTGAGCAGCACACCTTCTGTTACCTTACTCACCTTTAGTTTGATCAGTGTCTCTCTTGTTGCATCTTCAGTATCTCCAGTTATGCCGCAGTAACTCACTTTCTGCATTTAAGCTGCTCTCAGAGGTTGGCATCATAAACAGACAAAAGAGGCTTTTTTTCATACATCCAGTTACAATCTCCAGTTCGTTGATTTACATGCAGTAAAAACAGTGCTGGGCCCAAAGTGGCACAGTTCAGGCATGATCTCTGTCAGAATGCACAACCAACTGTAGGAATGATGTACATTTCTCTTCTTGGGCCCTGTACAGAGGAGGTTGGACTCACACGTTATCCAAATTCTACTTGGCCTTGTATGTCTCACATCTCTGTCTGAGAATGTGTGAAACAATGTGTTTGGATGTTGTCTGGACTGTGTGTGCCAGATAAGAGAATCATGCTGACTCTGTGACCTTGCTACTGTTTAACCCTGTCAGAAGTCACTCAGTAGGCCTGATCATACAGTCGAATAGTACACAATGAAACAAATGAAATTATCGTATAATGGAATGAAATACATCAACCTCATTATTACACACTAAAATCAGGTGCCAAATTGAACTTAATGTAACACTATAGTTCAATTTAAATCAAACAAGTGTCTTGTCCTGTCCATGGAGCTAGAATGACAAGTTACAAAACCCACCACTGCACAGAGCACTTCAGCTTTGAACACAGCTCATGTAGATCAAGCCTGTGAGGGTTTTAGCCTTAAGGGTGGAGACTGACGTTTGGTCACATATTTGTTTGTGGTTACTTGTATGCATTCTTCTCTGTTGCTGACTGTAAACCAAAGTTTAGATCAAGCAAAAGACTGGTATATCTTTTAAACATCTGTAGAGACACAACACAAATCAACATACCCAGTGTAGTGTTTTTTTTTTTTTTGGTTTGTCAGATTAAAAAAATGGTATGGACAGGTGGTGCACTGTAGCCAAGTGCATTTACTCAAATACTGTACTTGAATAAAATTGATTATTTCCTACTTAAGCTATATTTTAGGTCAAAACTTAGCATGGAAAAATACAAATGATTTAAAATGATTCTTTGTTGGAAAAAAATAAACCACATAAAAGTCTGTGGTGTTTGTACTTTTACATAAGTAAGGGATCTAAATACTTCTTCCACCGCTGGTTATGGGTTATTGTCACCTTTGGCTAGCTTTAGGACATATGTCTGTCGTTTACTAACTGACAGAGTTTACAGGAAGGCTCTTTATTTCAATACAAAGAGAATAGAAAGCGAGAATTTGTTTTGCCCTCTGGCGTGGGCGGGCTTTTGTGTGCTCTTTCCTTATCCTTATTGTTTGTAGTATATTTTTCCACTTCTATTTCTAGTTAAGCTACACTGCATTATGTAGGCAAGTCTAAACAAGCTGTGTGCTACATTATGCTGACTGGTGCGTTAAGCTAAACAGAAACACCTACACTGCATACTTAAAATAAGTCAGCACTAACTGACCATGTATACTGGTCATCCGGGTATTGTGTCAAGTAAACTGCGCATGTGCTAAACAGCTCCACCATGGTCTGTAGTTAAGGATAGTAGTTTTACAATATTTAAACTAAATTACAAGCATACAGTGTTAATAATTAATCTCAATACAGCGCTGTAGAAGGTGTGTCCCTCCTGCACGCTGGCTTCGCGGGACAGAGGAGACAGGACATTTTACCTCTGGAGTTGATTCTGTGCTGTGTTTACAATGTTAGGTACGGTAAACAGGATTTTGCGACCGACGCTGAAGCAAGCTCAGCTTCAGCCATGTAGACACCAGATGCAGATCCGCGCGTGCTCTGCATCTCTACGGCAACTTGAAAGCTACCTCGGTGAGTTTGAGTGTTTCCAGTCAGTTTCAGCATTCATGCGAAGCAAAGACTTACTAATAACCGCATGCATCTGAAATCACTAGTGCTAAACTATGGAGGAGCAGTGATGCATCTTAACTACGTGTGGCTGCGGGATCACTGCCGCTCTGCTGCTTCGTTCAACTACAAGACCAACCAGAGGAACGTGGACACTGGGAGTATAGACCTCAACATCCGCCCTGAAAGTGCAAGTGTGCAAGATGGCCAACTCATCCTCAACTGTAAGTTAGTTTTTGCCAAACTGAACATCTGGGGGAAAAAAAAAAAAGGCTGGCACGGCAAAGCATGCCCACTGTCTGCAACCCAGACTGGATAATAAAATAAATGCATTAACTGCTGGCCAATATATTGATTATATATCAATGCATGATGTATGATATGAGACTGGATATTGTCTTCAATTTTGGATACATAATTTGGAAAAAGGTATCTTTTCTTGGTTTAAAGGCTGCATTAAAGTAAAGTGAATATTTAGAACATACAATTGTGTAAATATTGTCAAAAAGTACCAACAGTCAACTCTACAATATAAAAAATTGAGGTATTTGGTATAGGCCTATATGTTTGATTTATTTTCTAACACCATGCCCTGCATGCATGGTTATGACTGTAATAAAGTAATAACACAAGGGTTTAGTGGATTAACATCTGACCATTCACCCCAAGCACTATTACATGTTTGTTAGAGAGACAGATACTTTATCAACTATAGCGGTCCAAGTCACAAAACACTGAGAATACATCTGTCAAAGACGTAATCATTTAAGCACATATCATCCCACATCCCAATTGCAAACAGGGTCCAAGACACATTGTGATTGGATCGCTTAAACAACTTGACAATGTGGTCTAAGATGCATTGACTACATGAATTTTGTTGTGTAAACACAGATGTGCCCTAAGGATTTGATCGATATCTTAGCTGGGCCATTCATGAGAGTATTTAATAGCAAGATGGCAACTAGCCCCCCTGTTGTTATCTGACATAATAATATAATAATAATAATTTCAGAAGAAAATTAGAAAAATGTATACACAAAGGCTTATTTAATTCCATTTTACATTCTCTTAATTGAGGTTTGGATGGTGCTATCAGTGGTCCGAATTTTCAAATTTGCCTCTCAGATTTGAACTGGGAGATACCACCACAATCAGCTTTTACTCATATAGTAGCACAGTCAGGGTCTGGCATCATGGAGATTCATAGATTCTTTCTTGCTCTGGGTGTCTGGCATCTGCTGCTCAGGGTTGTCCTACAGGCTGACTGATGCCTCCCTGCAGGCTGCTAGGCGGTTACACTGTATTTTATTTAATGCACAAGAGAGACATTGACTCTCACATAAACTGACAGACAGGGACCCATCACCCTGAAGACAGCTGATGATTCAGATACTGTGGGCATACTCACACTGGTGTCTCTCCCTGTTCGTGGTGGATATTCAAGGTCAGCAGAGTGTGGATGTGCTTGTTACACAGTACATATAGAGGGCATGCTTTTATGAGCTGTTCTGTAATCCTTTATAACCGCATGTAAAGCAGTAGAGAGCTTATTTCATTTATGTTTATACTCATGCACATGACACATTTGCAATAGTCAATTAGGGCTTCATTTTTTATTTATTCACTTATATTTTTTGCAGTGGGATGTATAAGATACTTATCTATAGTTATTCTATTACCAGAAAAAAACATTAGAAGTTTAAGTGTATGCTATATTTGGAATATTTCCTGCGAGGCATATCTTTCTGAAAGGGAACTGAAGCCACCAGACTCCAATGAGAATATCAGCAATTTGACCTTACAGCACACAGGAGTTACTGATCTACCCCCACTTGAATTGGTTAGTCTTTTTTGTATTATTGTTTAACTGTGGTGTTTTAACAAATTTGTAAAGATTGATCAAACTCACACAGTAAAACTAATGAACAAACAGTTTGCAGCAGTTGTAGACCAGCAACTCTAATATTCTGCAAGGTAAAATTACTGATTCACTCACTGAAGTTTGGTTGCTTGAAAAAGACCAATACTTTTTTTTTTTTTTTTTTTTTTTTTTAGATCAATAAAAATATTTTGCTTAAGCCCTGCTGGACATTGCTTCCACTTACAATTGTGGGTGTGCAGAATGCCATCTACTGTAGGTAATACACTTACTATAGATAAGTACATCACACAACCCCAATTAAAAAAAGATAAGAGATTGGATTTAAGATAAGTCGGCTGGAGAGACCTTAGTGCCCTCATCATTTCAGGTTAATGTTTAAACAGAAAGTTCATCCCCACACTGTCCTCTTTTCAAATAGGCTTTAACCTGTCATACACATTTCATTAAGATTAAGTCGAAAACTGACCATCCACAGTATTTTATGTAATTTTGTTTTAATTGTACCTCCTAATATAAATCAGTCTCATCCATGTCTCCCAGGGCCTGGAGGTCATGTGTCAGAGTACAGCCTGAGCTGGCTGGCTGAGAACAGCTATGAAGGAAAGAAGCAGAGCACCGTGCAGCCACGCATCCTCTGGAATTCAGACATCTACAAAAAAGCAAACGTATCCTCCGCCAAATGGGACAAATTTATGAGCTGTGATGATGAAGTAAAGAAGTTTCTCCAAAACTATCTTCTGTATGGGATCGCCTTTGTAGATGGTGTTCCAGCTACAGTTGAGGCCACAGAGGCAGTAACTCAAAGAGTCAGTATCATCAGGTATGAAATGCTTCTTGTTTTTGTTGCTGTTAAACTATTTTGCATGATCAGTTTGTTTTGGCAATATTCACAAGCAGCACAAATGATGTTCAGCCCTGTTCGCTTGCTCTTAATCCAATTTTACCGTTTGTGATCCACAAGGGAGACTACATATGGAAGAATGTGGAGTTTTACTTCAGATTTTTCCAGAGGAGACACTGCCTACAGCCAGCTGGCCCTGGACCGGCACACTGACACCTCCTACTTCCAGGAACCATGTGGGTAGGTGCAGCACAGATGTTGTGATGTGATTTAGATTTATCTTAAATTAAACACAAGATCAGTTACACTTTCTACTCAATGCTGCTATTTGAGTACATTGCCAAGCATTCTTGTTCAGTGTTTTTTCTTCATTTGTATTATATTTTCTACATTGTAGATTCATATTAAAGACATCAAAACTATGAAGGAACACAGATGGAATTATGAAGTAAACAAAAAGTGTAAAACAAACCAGAATATGTTTTGTATTTTAAACTAGTAGCAAACTTTTAGAGTTCTAGAATTTAAAGTATTAAACATATTTTGATTTGTTTAACACTTTTATTCTACATGTGTTCTTTCATAGTTTGATGTTGTCAGTATTAATATACAATGTTGAAAATAATAAAAAATAAGGAAACAACACATAATGAGAAGGTGTGTCCAATCCTTTGACTGTTACTGCATATTATAGTTCAGGGGAAGCAACTGTTGTTGTTTTTCTGCTGTTTCAGAATCCAGGTTTTCCACTGCCTCAAGCATGAAGGAACTGGGGGAAAGACGCTACTTGTGGACGGGTTCTACGCCGCTGAAAAGCTACGCCAGCAGTCTCCTGAAAACTTTGAGCTGCTGTCCTCTGTGCCCATCAGGCATGAGTACATAGAAAGCTCTGACGACCACCGAAACCACATGACGGGCATAGGCCCCGTGCTCAACGTCTATCCTTGGAACAAGGAAATGTACCTGATCCGGTATGTCAGCACTTCAAAATGATGATATTTCACAAAGACATGAAGCACATTTTGGATGTATGTAGAGGCAAAGTTCATGTTGTGACTAACCTTTTTCCAACAGATACAACAACTATGACCGATCAGTGATAAACTTGGTGCCCCATGATGTTGTTCAGCGCTGGTATGTGGCACATCGGGAGCTGACGGCAGAACTGAGGCAACCAGAGAACGAGCTGTGGGTGAAACTGAATCCAGGAAAAGTAAGAGAGCAACACTTCCTAAAGGGGGGTGCATTCAGAAATACCTGAACCAGGAAACAAAAATGAAAAAAATGCTGCAAAAGTCAGTTTGAACTTAATTTACAGGTTTAGGAGAATATTCAAATTCAAGTGTAATTAAGTTTAATCTAAGGATTTATTCTTTCTTCTCTCCATGAGGTGATTTTCATCGACAACTGGCGTGTCATGCATGGGAGGGAGTCTTTCACGGGCCTGAGGCAGCTCTGTGGATGCTATCTGACCAGAGACGATGTCCTCAGCTCTGCACGCTGCTTCGGTTTGCAGGCCTGATCCTGGACATGATGGTCCCTCTCCACCTCTGTGCCGCATCAGCTAGTCCAATGAATTTGAATGTAATAAAAGGGTGATTACTTTGATGAGTGTAGTCAATTTTGTCAAAAAGCTTTCAGTTAAGAAAAAACTGTTAAGTATTTTTGTAATTACACTGACTGCCAAAAGGGGGCCCTAAAGGCCTGAATATGAAAGTTGTGGGCGCTTTTATTACATCAAAATATCATAAAATAACTGTTTTACAATTTTTTTTTTTATTATTTAATTCTTCTGATCTAGAATAATTTATATAGTTCAATTCAATCGAACAATTCTCTCTGAATTTGCAGTTAAATTTTCTGTTGAATACATGTTTAATTTGTATTCATACCTTATTTTTGTTGTTCTTTAGCATTACTAACACTTGATGCTTGAAAAATAAGCTATGCCAAATGATTCCATTAGACATTTATGATGCTGTGCCTTAATGTTACAAGAGAAAAAAGAACAGAAACAAACAGTTTGTTTATGGTGGAGTGAGTGAGTTAAGGAGTCTCTGACCCTGACCCTGTAGTCTGCTGGTATACAGCAGATACTTCCGTACATATCCCAGGCTGGTTTGTAATGCTTGAAATTGTTCCTTTGTAAAAGGTGCTTTTTAAAGTTTTCTTTGGAAAAGTTTCTGAGCTGTATTTACAAAGTTGGAGATGTGGGATGCTCATGATGCTCAGAATGTTAATTCAGCAGTCCTCTTCTTGCTTTTTCTGACTTTTACAGAGGGATACTAGAGGGGAGGGAAAATTAATTTTGCACTGAAACATTTCGTTGTTCAACAACTACGGCATCACTTCTGCATAATGTTGGATTTTACTTGATTTTGTAATAAATGACAGTTGATTGTTTTGTGTAATTTTTCAAGCTTTGAATTCAACTTAAAACTTTAAAAATGGATCTCAAATGGCTTGAAATAATAGGGTTCATACAATAATTGAATGACATAAAATGAGTGTAATATTACAGTAACAGGTACTGCCAGAAGAAATGTCTTTTTTTATTTTTTATTTTTTTTTAACTTTTTTAATAGGTGGTGCTAAATAAAAAGTTGTGTGAAATGTCTTCTCTAAGTGTGAAACATCCTAAATGCACCCAAATAAATCTCTAACAGCCTCTATTTGCTTTGGCTGCAGTACAACATGGCTGTGCTGCAAACAACAGCAGACTGGCAGCAGACTCTGAATTATCCATGCAAATTAGGCTGGCAAGAGCTATGCTTGGTTAAAGTGTAACCTGTGCAAGATCAATTAAAGTGAACGTGGTGCACAGAGTTTCAATTAAGATGTCTGGCAGCCCAGTTAAATGCAACATATTGAAGGCCTCTGTGCTGCCTTTGCACTCACCAAGTGTTAATAAATTTGTGGATACTGGCTTAGCACCAGCAGAGAGGGAGCCAATTTATGGATTTGGTGGTGCCAAAGAAAGAGCCATTAAATATTTGCAGTTTTTATGTTGACTTGACCCTAAAGTCCCAGTACATAACTCATAAGCAGCTGTTAATTTAACTGTTGATCAAACCAGTGTCTTGATTTTACTTTCCTGCCTGGAGTAGTGGTTCAAGATGTCACCACTGCTTTACCATATAATTAAATCAGAATTAAAATCTGTAGGATAAACTCTGTCTAATAAGTTAACCTCTTCTCACAGAAAAGGAGCATCCGACACTGAAGTCCAAACTTCAGCCTTGCTGTCAGGTCACAGAGTTCTCGGCTCAGAGAGACTGTCTGATATATCCGTCTTATGTTCAGCTGATTGGCTGCTTGTCTGATTGATTCAAACCAACGACAACACAGTGCTCTCAGTATTTATTTTGTTCTGAAGTGCCTCCCTGTCAGATTAACTCACAGGTCAGGTTAGGTCAGCAATAAGGTAACTATTTTAATCAGTTACTTTTCTGCCCAGTTCATTCATTACTTTTATTTAACTCTTTAAAATGTTTATCAGTACTTTTAGTTAATCTTTATAGGTGTTTATGCAATTTTGAGTCAACAATACATTTGTTAGTATAGGAAACCTGTTTAGATATATTTGATTTCTTTTACCATTGCATAAGTGCAACCTGGAGTGGGATCAAATCAAATTTGACTTGCTATCTTTAAAATGTTGAGATTCTCCACAGTCTTATCTTATCTTATCTTATCTTAGCTATATAGATCAAAATCATCTCAACTCTCAGAGTGCCTAATGACGAAAGCCACTAAAACATATTAGCAGATCTCGGAGACTGTAATCTGAACAAGTGCTGGAGCTGAAGTGTACGTCTGCTGCCACCTAGGTGAAGCACAATATATTATTGACTCAGGATCAGGAACATTATCCTGAACAGATATACTTCATCTACAGCTGCTGGAAAATTGTAGTACGAAAGATCAACTGAAGATACATCTGAAAGCCAATTTACGGATTTCTTTTGAGATAGTTTATCTACAGTACTGTATTAATATCATTTTATGTTAAAAAATGGGTATTGCAATATATGTATTAAAATGTATTACCCCTTTCCAACATCTCTGTTACCTATTTAAATTCAAGTCTAATTAAGTTCAATACATTTCAGTGCAGGTAAAACAGGTAAAATAAAACATTTCAACTTAATTTTGGACCAAAACTTTAATTCGTATTTGCAACTTGGGTTATTTCAATTATAGTATCAACATTTGGTGTCTGTGTATTGATACAATATTAACATGCAAAATATACTGTAACATTTTTTCCCCCAACACTTATAAAATGATCCAATTTTCTATATTGAAAATATTGTACAGTAAGTTGCTAAATTTTAATCTAGACCTGTCATTCATTTTGTAAACAGAATATGTCTTTTAAGGTCTTTATATATATCATTTTTATTTATCATTTATGACGCAGGTCCAACCCTTGATTTTTTGAATGCCATATCTCATACAGCAATTTCAAGTAATTTTTCGAATATTGTATCCAATGCACTGCTAATGAACATGGTTTAATGGCATACGAACTATAAAATGTAAAGCAACCAAAAGCACTACACATATCCTATCTATATTCAAGCAAAAGTTTTTTTTAAAAAAGGCGTGGGAAAAAAAGCTGGTTAGAATCGAATCGAAGATAAGTCGGGTTTTTTTTTCTGATTTAGAGAAATGTAACAAAATGCAGAAGTTCAAACTCAAGCATGAGCCTCGTCACGTTGATTCAATTTGTGAATGACGTGTGTTAAGGCCTGGACTTCCTGTTGTTCTGCGGAGTGACGTCAGTCCAGTTGTTTTCAATGGACCTTTTTTTAGGCTCGTGGCTCATCCCCCTCAGCATGGGCTGTGGTTGCCTCAGCAACGCTATCTGAGGCTTCCTGAACCTGGTGAGCGCTCCTCCTAGTGGGCACACAGAGAGTTGACGTTACACGCTTGAACTCGGTATGGCATGGGGAAATGCGACCACACGAGGAGCCCTAAAGTCTCACTTCATCTCGCTGGCCTCGGACACTTTGACTGCTTTGTATTTGCGCTTTTTCACAGTGTGAGCGATGAACCACACAACCAGGATGATGAGGAGACACCCGAGCAGCGCCCCGATCACTGCACCAGCTATCACGCCATCTCCCACTTCTGTGCAAACAACAGGGAAGCAAACCTTTTAGTTTTTTTTTCTTTTTCAGTGTAAATGAATACTGGTAAAGTAGGATATGGTGAATATAACATAGTACATTTACTCATGTATAAGTTAAGTTATACTTCTACTTCACTACATTTCTAGGGTCAAATAATCTACTTTTTACTCCACTGCATTCAGCTGAGAAAAAGTATATTCACTAGTTAAAATTATCCCTACCTGGAAATCAGTATAATGCTGCTTACATAAATGCATATATATGTATATATATGTTTCTAATGCTAAAAAATAAACTCATCATAGCAAGTATGAGACAAATATATATAGATTCTGTGGTTATGAAAGCACTTCTGGGGCCGTGGCACACCATATTAGGAAATGTTGTTCATCCAGTATGCACCCCCTATATTTCACACATATTCACAAAAAATAAATAAATTATTATTATAATATAAACATACCAGGACTCAGCTCTATAGTGCAGGTTGAAAATCCCACTGCATTGGTAGCGTTGCACTGGTACTCCCCAAACTGAAACTCTGAGATGTTTCTGATTTCCAGTCGGCCTGTTCCAGTTTTAGTAGACGAAGAAATAAAATTAGAAGGCTGAATATGCAGCGTCAGCATTTGAATCACAAACACATACACAAACATGCAGAACTGACCTCCTAGTCGAGGCTTCATTGTGTGATCCAGTCTGGTCCAGGTGTACGTTGGTTTCGGGCTCCCGTCCTCACTGTGGCAGGTCAGAGTGACCAGGTGACCGGACTCCACGTCACCGTGGACGGAGCAGTAAGGAACAGAGGGCCTCTCTGACAGAAGAAGCATGCAAGGCATTATGGGACTTTAATAAATGTTCTTGGAATTAATATGAAGCACATGTTCAATATGTTGAAATCACAGATATTTTTGATACTATTTCTGAAAAAAAAAAAAAAAAAGTCTGAAATTAATTTTAGAGCTATGTCTGTTTCTGTTTCTTTGATAGATAGATGAAAGTTCTTAGTATGCAAATTGTATTATATATAACTGGATTATCATTATGCATACATCTTAAAAGGCATTTTAATTTTCTATAAGTAGGGCTCACTCATTATACGAGGCCAATTTAATCACTTTAAATTAAACATAGTTTAATGTTAAATCTTGACCTTAAAAGTAACTGTAACTAGTAATGCAGTAAAAAGTACAATATTTGTCTTAAAATGTAGTGAAATAGATGGATAAAGGTTCATAAGATGGAAACACTCATACTAAAGAACACGTATCACAGAATTGTTCATAAGTACAGTCACTGGGTAAATGTACTAAGTTACATTCCACCACTGGATATGTTTATTGGAACAAGGATCATTCACAAGTTTCAGCTTGTTAAAATGACAAATAGTTTGCTTATTGTTCATCAAACATTCGATCACGTGTCTGTGCATTATTCATCACGGCGCAGGAAGTGTGTAAGGAGTGGCCTTACAACTCTCTGCTCTGGAGCTGGAATCGAATCCTGACTGATATTCCATCAAACCTGCCTACAAATAATTTCTTTTCAGTGAACTGATTATACAGCTCTGCCCAAACATCCTTTAAATGCCATTATAGTATATTTTCTGTTTGACACCATTCTGTTTTACACTTCCATTCTAATTTGTAATTCATGACACCAACTCTCTTTGAAATATCTCCATAATTCTATGTAACAGTAAGCAGTGATGAACATCATGTTGGGTCCCATGATAATCAGCACGACGTGGGCCATGCATATTCATGCAGCACTTAAGTATGCATCACATCCAGTATGTAGAAGCTGTCCTGCAAACATTTCCACAAAGGTTATGAAATGCAAGACGTGTGTTTAGCATGCAGCCATGCTGGTATATATTCTGTATGCAGTACGAGGATGCAGTCACAGTACTCTAATTTCCAACACTGACAATGAGGAGACTGCTGCAGTAACCATGGAAACTACTAAGGATACTGAGGCCTGTGAGGTTGTCCCTGGTAACTCAGTGAATGAGATGACTCAAAATGAATGTAATTCCCTAATCACATGATTCAGGGCCACTGTTTAAATAGATTTGTTAATATTACAACGCTGATAATGGATTCAGTTATCTTAGTGCTAAAATATTTCACTAGAAGTCTTGATGTTACCTGGAGTAGTCACACTGGGATTGATGTTAAAAAGTACAGCCATACTTTCATGTGAATAAAGAATGAGAAATATAAAAATGTAAGGGAAAAGGGCAGAAGTATTGAACTGTAAATTAAAATTTAAGGTGAGACACTGCAGACACTGCTTTTTAACTGATTTCCATTCAAAAAAAATTAATGTAATGTATCAGCAAAATAAAATAAAAACTTTGAAATTTGCTTTATCCTGTGTTCAGATTTTTGTTCTGGAAATGCATGAAAAATAACTGTAGTGTCTCCCCGTAGTGTCAGTTATTAAAACCGAAACTTCAGAGACTGATTGTGTGCTTCTTTTGCAAGTTGCCACACCCTTACCAGCAGAACAATGGCTGAAACACCAACACAAGGCCCTGATTTTTTTTTTCTTCTTTTTTTTCTGTCCTAACAGGAGTTTGTCAGCTCATGGTGTCCAACCAGGTCCAGGTGTGCCCAAAGCAGAACACCGGATCACCATTCAAACGCAAGAAGTGATTAGCTACTTCTGCTTTCTTTTATAATGCAAATATTCAGCCGATACTGCTGACGGGCGAGGCCCAGAAATCACTCACACACCTACTGCACACTCACAGTGTCGGGTCATTGAGAATAAAGGGCAAAAAAAAGATAAAGTATTTGATTTTAAAAGATGCCTTAGTTACTATGTATAAAGAAACTTAAATTTTTCTTTGCACTATTTATAAATCCCACTTTTATTTGATGTCAAGATGCTTAGATGTTTAAACAAATGTCTTTTTTTTTTTTTAATTATCAAAGTTCAAAAGTTCAAAAACTTGTCATGTCAGATGATAATTTACGCCTTCTGGTGTGAGCAATACTTACGCAGAACATTGACATGGATGTTGACCTCAGACTGTCCGTCCACATCAGGAAAGTTGTGAACCTGACATGTGTAGACTCCAGAATCTGATGACTGCATGTTGCTTATTATTATTGAAGCGTTTCGGGTTGTGGCGGGAGAAAAGGGAGGCTGAACTCTGCCCTCGTAAGGCTTTGTAAGGAGATCATGTCCAGATTGATAATAATACACCTGAAAGCAGACGGCAACATGTTAGACACAGTTTTTATATACTAGATACACACTTTATTCAGTCTCTGCTTCTGAGCTTTAGAGGAACTATGAGCAATATTCTCTTTTTATCATTAAATTGTATTGTTTATTTCTATATTTGTTATTACTTTTAATCAGATATAATAATAAATATACATTTTTACTCTACTTTATTTCCACCATTACAACTCTCTATTTATCCGTATAAAAGGTATTTCTTTGTTACTTGCCCTGAAAAAGTATGTATGACATAAAATAAATGACTTTTAATGTAATTATATTTAGCAGATGGTAAAAAGTAAAGTGGCTGAATTGTTTTAAACTCTTCACCTCCACGTGAACTCGTTCAAACGTAGTTGTTTTTATTTGAATCAGCTTTTGTTTGAGTTCACAGCCACGGCCGTTATTGTCTCAGTGAGGCGTGTCTCCTGGCGGCTAGTCAAAAACATGCAGCATGGTGAAAAAAAGGTGCTAACTTGGGTATGTGAGGTGTTCTGGAGAATGTATGAAAGCTTTTCAACCAAGGATTTGAAAAAAACAAACAAACAAAAAAAAACATTGCACCATTGAATATCATCCAAAATGTCCATTTCTTTCAGTATTCCTAACAGCTCAACTCCATCTAACTGGAGTGTTGCAATTGGATGATCTCAACATGCTACATTTCAGGAAAAAGCGGGGATTTTTTTTCCTGCATTTGCAAACTTGAAAGACAAAATGACTGTTGATTTTACAATAATCACTCAAAGCCTTGTACAGTCATTGAACAAACATTGTGAGCTTGTGGGCTGAAACCAACTGTGGAGGGACAGAGGTGGTTTTTGTGCCCAACAAAATAAATAACAAATAAAACCTGGGTGTTGGTTTGTCTACCTGCTGTGGTGTCATGGAGGACACAAAGTCCCACTGGATGGTGAGGCCGGTGGTCTCCTGAGTGGTCACAAACGTACACTGGAGTAGGGCGCTTGAACCCGTTGTAACATTGACATATTTCTGCGGAGTCTTGACTGTGATCAGTTCACCACATCCTGCAACAAAGCATAAAAATCAGTCGTTAATAAAGCACTCTGCATTTCAAAAGCCATGTGTAAAAATGCTCCCCAAAACACAGAATTACAAGAGGAATAAGCAGAAATGTGGTTACCTATGACACCTATGAGCACCAGCAGTTGCAGCGTGGAGCACATTTTGCAGAGCGATAGAAACTCTCACAGGTCTTCTTGAGAACTGAACTTCCTCAACTCTCCACCACGACTCTTTTTAGCAACAACGGAAGAGAGAAT